>LQRL01065738.1:5427-24970 GCA_001703475.1 Hydroides elegans | reverse complement strand
CTTTCTTGCAACGTCTTTCCAACAACGTCTTTCCCACAACGTCTTTTTAACCACGACTTTCTCACAACGACTTTCTCACAACGTCTCTCCCACGACGTCTCTCCCACGACGTCTTTCTCACAACGTCTTTTTAACCACGACTTTATGCCAATGTCTTTTTACAACGTCTGTCTCACAACCACTTTCCCACAATGTCTTTCCTACAATATCTATCTGACAACGTCTTTCTCACAACGTCTTTCTCACAACGTTTTTCTTACAACGTCTTCTCACAACGTCTTTCTGACAACGTCTTTCCCACAACGTCTTTCCAACAACGCCTTTCCATCAACGACTTTCTCACAATGTCTTTCTCACAACGTCATTCCCAAAACGTTGTCATCACACTGTTTTAAATAATTAAATATTCGTCCTCACAACGTAGTCCTCACAACATCACGATACACGAACAATCATTATCTATGCTTTATGTTCAGACGGCAATAATTTCAACATTTTTTATCCGTCAAACTCGACGAGATCCAGCTTGATTCCTTCAATAGATTCTGTCATTTCGAATATTTGCGGTCGATCGACATAAAACTCGAGGCACAACTTCAATATTTGGCTGTTTTGTCAAGTAGAGCTCTAGCTTTATTCATCCACAGCTTGTTCCATCATTGAAGAAAATTCGGATCGGAGACGGATCGACATGAAACTATGATGACATTGAATTCTTGCTTCGCAACTCGCAAAGCCAGGGCATATAGTGACTTTCTTCCGCATACGCAAATACTTAAATGATAACATCTTATATTATCACCCACATTTCCTCAAATTAATATGAAATGTCCATTTTTCGAAGGCTCCAGAATCGACAATTTTCAACCGATCGAGATGAAACCTTGACAAGGCACAACTTCCGACATTGGTTTATGCGTGTAAAAAATTTAAAAAGCTCCAGCTCAATTCCTTCATACCAAACTCGCGTGCACAAAGTGCTTGGCATCTGAAAAAAAGTTAAAAATCATCCATTTTTAAAGTGCTCCAGAATCGACAATTTTCAATCGATCGAGATGAAACCTTGACGAGGCACAACTTCAGACATTGGTTTATGCGTGTATAAAATTTAAAAGCTCTAGCTCAATTCCTTCACACCAAACTCGCGTGCACAAACTACCCTATGTCAAGGGGGACGGACAGACGGACAGACGGACAGACAGACGGACAGACACGCTCAACCCCATATCCCTCCGTTTCACGGGGGATAATTACCGATGTATAGCCCGCACCCCGTGCAAGAATAATGTTTTAAACTCTGGTGTATAATCCGCACAGGTCTATAACCCGCATCCCTTGAGTAATAAATGATAATCCCCAAGAATGTTTTATAATCTGGTGTATAACCCGCACCAGTGTATAACCCGCACCCTTAACTGATTTTCTGAAAAGTGTATGTTACGCTATAACCCCATACAAATGCCTTCAGTATGCTATAGTAATGGTTCTTACCTTATAGAGTGAGTTAAGATACCGCGCAAGCTCATATTAAGAATTATTATCGTTATTATATCGATTAATCATAACAAAACTTAACTTTATTTAACACGAAAATTCGATATCGAGCGATTTATGTTTTTGAAATCGGTGTATTACCCGCATCGTTGTATAACCCGCACCTGGGTGTTTTGTATGTAAAATCGGTACCGGTAATTACGGTAGGTTTATCATTCAAAACATCTTTACAGCCTTAAGTTTTAACGTTTATACATATATGGTAAGCCCATTTCCCATTCAAAATGAGCATCACACTGACCTGAACGGCCTCGACCTTGGGATGTTTAAAGAGGAAGTTCTCGACCTCGGTCGGATAAATATTCTCTCCGCCGCGAATAATTAGATCTTTGATGCGACCCACGATGTCGCAGTAGCCGTCCTTGTCGATTATCGCAAGGTCGCTGCAGTGTGAAATTATCATTGATGGATTATTGGGGAGTGATATATTACATGTTTATGTAATGTACCTTTTTGTTGCAATATACATGTAAAATAAAGTGAATTGATTTTCTTGGCCACACAGTTTTTATAATCTCAATCACAGTGATGCATGTGCGATTAAGATGGTACACATCCCTTCGTGTATCAAGCGAGCGCACTTTTGGCAAGTTAAAAAGGACACATTTATGGAAATGGCGGTATTGTATAAATGTACATCTTTAGGCCTTGACTTGAAATTTTACTGACCCAGTCTCATTACCTTACCTACAAAATATTTCCATGACCAATTCGAATTTACTTAAATCGATTCAATTCGACACTGACCCTGTCTTGTACCATCGATCCTCGCCTATGACTTCTTTCGTCTTGTGGTCGTCCTGCCAGTAGTTGAGCATAACCGCGTAGCCCCGGATGCACAGCTCGCCCTTGGTCCCTGGCGGAACGATGCGACCCTCACTGTCCACCACCTAAAAGGGTATACGGAAAACAATAAAAGAAATAATGGTTATATCATTATCGGATGACACCTTTTAGTTGATAATCCAAACCCCACATTCTCTTGGATACACTCCATACACTAATACAGTTAAAGTGGTTGTAACCTGCCGAAAAACAATTGAAGTAGTTATAGCTCGTTGCATCGAACATCTCATATCTACCTTAACGTATTAGTTTGATTCAGCTCATTCTGATTATAAAAATATTGACGATAGGGAGGGCGGCACTGTATATGAAGATTTTGGCTAATCCGCGTTTAAATGCATTCAATTTTACTCCATACTCATACATTTTTATGACTTCCGCCACTGCACTGACCTTGGCCTCGAGATGTGGCGCCACCTGGCCCACAGTGGACACTCGCTTTTCCACGGGCGTGTGAAGGTGGCTCTGAAAGGTCACCGGGCTGTTCTCTGTCGTACCGTAACAGATCTTAATTTAAGAAAAAAATTAATGTATTTAATGTGTTGTTATATATATGTTATATATTTGATTCATTAGAGGAGACCGATAAGGCCCAAGTTACGCTGGGACGTCACTGGGCTGTTATCTGTCGGTCCGTAACAAATCTAAAAATAGTAAGAGAAATGTGTTAGCTATGCGAAAAAAATATATTACACTAATTTTGTTATAAAAAAAGAGCAAAATGTATAGTAGAACGAGACCGGAGTCCCATCGCCCGGTAATTAAAAGGCAATATTGATCTTGATATAAGTGCAATAAAACCTCTATCTGTAGAAATAAATTGAGATACATCAACTCGAAATTGCATCCGCAGAGGAAGCTATGACTTTTATCCGAATCGGATCTCAAATGTTAGAATATGTATAAGGGAAAAACACTTATATACGAAGGAAGGAGGTTTTAAGATGCTGGATATAAACCTTTGTAAAAAAGTAAAGATTGAAAGCAGCATGCAATGAGACTCATAATATGTTTAAATAAATCCAATACTTTGTTTTATATACCGGTATAAGTCTATGTCTGAAAGAAGTAATTGGTATGTAAGAGGAGAAAAAGAATGCATAAAACATTTGACAGTGGGACATTGGAACACCATTTGATGCTATATATTTTATAAATAAGTCGGGATATCTTTAAAAAAAAACAAGACTGTATAAGGGCTGCATGTCAAACTTGCACTTGTTTTAGGGGAAACCATGAGGATTCAAGACTTGTCCAGGGGTTTACCTTGGCGGTCGCACGGTCGCGTACGCGACTAACTTTCGAGTCGGGCGACTAACTTTTCAGAGTTAGTCGCCCGATGCGCGACTAACTTTTTTGCTCATTTCAATCAATTTTTCCAGATTTAATTTTTATTTGGGCAGAAAACATGACAACTTTCTGCAAAACCTTGAATTTGTCTCGCGCCTTTTGCGCATTGTTAGAAATTAAAAACATATTGATATTTAAAGGTACAAAAAAGATTGACAGGCACATCTTTTGAAAAGAAGTTCATTTGCAAGGGTGCAATGATTTTTTTTTCTCGGAGGCCGACTTCCGGATCAAGTAATCTGTACTCAGGATATGTACATTTATATTTTGATATCAAGTAAAATGATTGAATTGCAAGCAAAATCGCTCGCGCCTTCGGCGCTCGCATCAAAAATTAATTATTTGATTAATGAACCAGTCCAAGTCTTTGGTATCTATATTTACATTTGACCTTAATCTGGGCGAAATAGTATTTTCAGGCGCAGTTTTTTGTAACGTAATGCGCCCGATGGCTCCAATTTTTTGAGTGCAAAATGCTTTATTCCGAGTTATTACATGTGGTTGATAAACTATTTAGAGTATACAATTGTCCAAATTAATACATGGACACTGCAGATACGTTTAATGCAATTTGGTTATAAAATATCCGGGCGACTAACTTTTCGGTCGGGCGACTAGCTTTTTGGAGTTGGTCGCCCGTGCGCGACCGTCAAATTTGGGTTAAGGTAAAACCCTGCTTTTCCATTTTACTTGCACGAAGCCGGTCGTTGTGAATGCTGACCGCTGAAGGCTGAGTGCAACCTTTTCAATCGCCTAAGTGTTATAAATCATGAATCGAACTATAGTGGTAGGATTTGCTATAGATGTGGCCTCAAAAAGCTGCAGAATTTGAAAATGTTCGCTTGGTGTAACGACCCCTAGATGTGTCTAGACTTAATTCTATTGACCAGAAAGGTAGAGGCATTTATTGAAAAGCGGGTCACAAAATGCATGATTTCCAACTTAACATATGTGATTGAGCAAGTTAAAATGCTCATAAAATTATGAAATTTCGCCACAATATAGGTGTATATCTTAGGTATACTAGGACTAGATATGAAATATATTGTTCAACAATTTAATAGCAATAACTCACACAACATTTTTCAACTCTGCTTTTGTTCATTATTGAAAAGTGGGCCACTCCGGTTTTTACAGTATAACAGAGATATACACCTATATTGTGACAAAATTACAGTATAACTAAGATATACACCTATATTGTGACAAAATTTCATAATTTTATGAGCATTTTAACTTGCTCAATCACCGAGGTTAAGTTGGAAATCATTCATTTTGTGACCCGCTTCTTAATAAATGCCTTAAATGGGTTAAAATGGAGCAGATTTTGATTCGTGCTTGAAGGGGTGTTTAAATCAATAGAGTCTAGCTTATGAGTGTTAGTGATTTGCAACTTTCGGTCATGCATTAATTGCGAGCAGGACCCGCATTTTTCCGCTCTGACCTTAACTTAAACTTAGAATGTTGACTACCCTTTTACATTGGTTTTATGGATAAGGCTAAGATTAAGCAGAGTGGAGAATATGGGTCCTGTTGTCAAATTAAGTAAGCATGACTTATTAACTCCCAGATAAACGAGATTTTTGGCGGTATATAAAGTTTTACATGTATATACGTGTTTCTTAATAAATTTAATCTCATAATCAAAACCTCAAGTCAAATATTTTTAAGGACTTCATGTTAATATACATGTAAACTCCCTCTCTCCTTTTAAATACTCTGTTTAATGGTTTGTCATTTCGAATCACTTCTCATATTTTAGATGTTATAGTTTCTATTGGTATAATCACCCAACCGTTAAGAAGCGACACCCTGCTGACACAAACACATTACAAATTCGTAGAATTCCACTATTCAAAGACAAAGCAATTCCACTATTCAAAGACAAAGCACGTAAACAATCAATAGAATTCTACTATGCAAAGACAAGGGGACTTGTTGATTTTCAAAGACACTTAACGATCCTTGCATGAAAAAGAAGAAAAATATCACGAAATTTGTTTTTATTTGATATCTTTTACACTAATTAATATTAAAATCCCATATTTTGTAAATCATCCTTCTTTTTTGTTTAAAATTTGCAACGCCAAAAAAAAGTTGCATTGCATTTGCCGTTTTAGAGCTATTAACGCTCAAAATGTATCAAAGGAACTTGCGTTGCATTTAGCATATTCACTTTGCCACACTTATGCTTTTGATGTTTATTTTTATTCTCCTACATTTATTCATTTTTAAAGAAATTTGATTGGTCTGATGATTGTCCAGGAATCTGGTTACTTAAGATATTAAAGGAAGGTTATTTGGGTAAGCGTTTTGGCGGGAGGGGATGAGGTGTACAATGGTTGAATTTTTGAAATTCTGATGTTTATTTTGATTAATTTTAGACAACGACTCGATTTAATGGGACAGTAAAATGAAAATTTGGCATTCCATACAAATTTTTATTACGTCTTTTCAAAGCAAAATTTTGAAATTTTGTCTGCTGGTGTATATGTTTGGCATATATTGTATAGATACTATGCATTTTCCATATCCAAGATATGAACTATGATAGTATCAACTTACAGGGGGTTGTCAAATCAGTGACCTGGGATAATGGGACAGGACGTTTAATATGTTAAACGTATGATGAAAATATTGTAATAAGGGCATTGAATAGAAAACAAATTAACATACGCTTATTTATTCCACACTTAATGAGTAAAAACCCTATTAACTTTTACAGATGTATTTACTGTTCATGTATTTTTCATAGAGTTTACAAATAATAAGAAATGATATTTTATCAATGATATTTGATAGCAAAGAGCATATCATTTCAGGTATAGGACCAGGTTTTCTTTGGTATATTCATCCAGCGCCTTTCTGGTAGGTCGGGGATACGCGAAATACCCCCGGCTTGCCTTAAATAAGTCACTTAATTCTTCAATAAAATGCATTAATTCATTATTTAGACTGTTCTTCATGACATAATCATAATGCCAATACATAGGTTTAATTTTCGACAATTAGGCACAAATTAATGTCACAACATAACGTTTATAAACTTGTCGAAATATCTTAATACTGATATCGTTGTAAAGCACTGTTTGAATGTATCTTAATGATTAGGCCCCAACCCAAAAGGTTGGGGGCCTATAGGTTTGGGGTGTCCGTCCGTCCGTACTGATATCGTTGTAAAGCACTGTTTGAATGTATCTTAATGATTAGGCCCCAACCCAAAAGGTTGGGGGCCTATAGGTTTGGGGTGTCCGTCCGTCCGTCCGTCTGTCCGTCTGTCTGTCCGTCATACTTTTTTGTACGGGCTAGAACTTTTGAACCGAAGGTCATAGAGACTTGGTTATATGCTCAAATGAAAGGTGTTGGTCCGTAGATGTGCCTTTTGACCATTTCGGTCAAAAGCATCCGACCTGAAGTTGTCAAATTGGCCAAAATAGCCAAATAAATCTGTTTTCTAAGACTTGAGCTTGTACGGGCTAGAACTTTTGAACGAAAGGTCATAGAGACTTGGTTATATGCTCAAATGAAAGGTCTTGGTCCGTAGATGTGCCTTTTGACCATTTCGGTCAAAAACACCCGACCGGAAGTTGTAAAATTTGCCAAAATAGCCAAAAATATCGGGTTTTCAAGACTTGAGCTTGTACGGGATAGAACTTTTGAACGGAAGGTCATAGAGACTTCTGAAATACTCGAAAACGACTTTGGGGGCGTTGGGGCCTGTTCGTGTTCACTGAATACTTGTATTAATTTAACACGCTTTACTTGACAAGACACATCCATTCACTTGAAGTTTGTGGCAGTCATATCTTAGACTGCGTAACATGAAGTATGTAGACTCATGAAGAAAAAACACCAGAAGTGTAAAAAGTGTGAAATCCACAATTGTTTGGGTAGAGAAGTGTATAGAGTCCGACCATTAAAGCAAAATAAACAAGCCTTTGTTATTGGGATAATTTTTTAACAAGCTAATCAGCGTAAGAAACAACAGATGATGTCATATAAATAAATAACTTTAACACTACAATCAACTCACTCTCATTGCGAGATTGTTTACTGGTATATTATCAACGACTTAAATCATGTTTATTTATAGCTCCTGTTGTGTGAGTGTGTTTGTGCTGCTGCTATATGGCAATGTCGAAATCTGACTCAGTCCGTATTGCACTGGTCAGCAGTTAAATTGCTGTGCACTCGTTCATTATCATCAATAACAAGCAAAAAAGCAACACGCATAGCGTTAATCTTCTATAGTTTAATAGTAAAAATAACAATGTTCTCTTTAAGTATCGCCTAAAGCTCATGGATTTTACACGAAAATGTGACGAAATGTGGTGAAATCAGACAAATTTTCCCGAAATCCAGGAAAGACTCAAAAAAATAACAGAAACCACTAACGTAGCTTCTGTTGTTAAAAATAATAGGGTTAACTTTTCAAGGGAGATTATAAAAACTGTCTGAAACACGTCCTCTTTCATTGATATAATTTATCAATGCATTTATAGCAACAATGTATGTTCACTTGTGTACAATGGCAAGTGTCCCATTATCCCAGGTCTGACATATTCACTACCCCATTTCATAAATGCATTATAATCTAGTCATTGTTTATATTATATGAATGTTTATATTAAAACACCATTGTACACATACACACCTATAACATATGACAAAATCATTATTTTTCATTATGGAGAAATGTCCAAAATGTTTACATGAATCTGGATTTTTGTATTTTCTGTCCCATTAATTCGAGTCGTTTTCTATCACGATTGGAAGAATGTATGGGAAGTCGCAGAAAGTCTAAGGTCAGGTTTCACTAACCATGCATAAGCACATTGAGTTTCGGTTAATTATTGGTTTAATGATATGTCTGGTGGCTGCTGAGATAATCTTTATGTTTATTAATACTACACAAAATTTCATACAAAATGTATCTTGAACTTTAGTCCAATGCCTTATACAAGAACACCTATAAGACCCCAAAGGAAATGCAAATATTCCAATAACCTTTATTAATTTCGCTAATCTTAACGATAAATGTCCCTATTGGTAACTTATTTCCATTTACTACTGAATTCTTAAAAGCGTACCTAAATAAACAGTGGATGGTCTTATTTTAACAAAGTACTACTCTAAACATCTAACTGAAAATTTTAAATTCGAATTAAATTAATCCTTAAATGAAAGCTTAGACAAAACAATATGTTTTATTTTAAATTTCAAAAAAGTAATTAAATGCAAGTGCAAATCAGGCTTTCAACTTAATTTTAAAATATTGACATTAAAGTTATATATAATCATGTTTAATCGTTTAATATAATCAGAACATAATTAACACTAGTCTACTATTCGAGATCATATTTTCAAAGGATTTTATGGCTAATCAGAAACGCGGCCAGCCATTGCATTGCAAAAGTGATAACAGGTCAAAATAAAGCAAAGTTAATTTGAATCTAAATCCAAAAGGATTACATCAAACCAGAATCATGTTACTATCCCCCTTTAAGATGGAAAGATATATAGGAATAAATGAATTCAAGGCGAAATATACACTGTCGTGCTCTGATGTAGAACCGTTGACAATACCTGAGCTATTGTCATATTCCGATGAACAAACTAAGGTATGAGTACAGATTTGGGTTAATGGTTATTAATGGCTGTCTTTATTTAAATTCGCTATAATCGTTTTAATCGCTGAAAGTTGCAAGGTTTTAAATGTGAGCGGAAAAAAGTCCGTGATTTCTTCACCTAGGGCGAAAAACAAATACACAACGGTTATTTTACGTTCATCATCAACATCTCTTTTAAATTTGCTGTTGATAGCTTGCTGGTGACTGCAACGAAGTCTCTTTCCCCTTCCAAAACTAAAAAATAGTAACCGTAATTACCTGTGTATATCCCGCACCGGTGTATAACCCGCACCCCATGAAAATCAAGAATTATGTTTTGAAATCCTGTGTATAACCCGCACCGGTGTATAACCCGCACCATTAATTTATCATTTTCCAGAAATTGTAAATTTTACCCTATAACCTCATGCAAAAGCTTTGTATATGCTGGCAGTAATTATTTCTTCCCTTATAAATCCCGTAAAGACATAGTTAATTAATACACAATTGAACCATATTTTACATGAAAATCCAAAATCGAGCGTTTTATGTTTCTAAAATCGGTGCATTGCCCGCACCGTTGTATAACCCGCATCCGGGTGTTTTGTTTGTAAAATCGGTGTATAACTCGCGGGTTATGCATCGGTAATTACGGTATATATACAAGTTGTGTTTTATCAATCATGCGCATAAAGACATCGTATTAAATATTATTCACAGAATGCATGGATGAACCTCAAGCTGTCCTACACGGAGATGAGGGGAGATCCAAGTCTGCGAGACGAAATAGCTAAAATTCATGATGTCGATCGGGATGACGTCATGATTGCAGCGCCCCAGGAAGGCATATTCATTGCGATGCATTGCCTCGTGGAGTACTTGAAACGGTTAGTTAGTATTCTTACGCGGATATGCTCAATTTAAAGTGTTAGAACGATATCGAAAGGAAAATAGATATAACGTATTGAAATGGTTTTTATAGATTTTACACAAAATAATGTATTCTACTACCAATGATGGAGGTGTAAACGAAATGGACTACTTACACATGCGACATTATTTTACTAACGGAATAAATTATCCAATGGGATTCATTCAATGTTTTAAAGAGCCCTTCAATAATAAACATTATTTAAGTAGGGTACATTTTAATGTTTTATTAGAAAAAAATTCTTCTTAACCTAAGAATGATTCATTCAATTGCTCTTAACTCACACACATATAAGTTTATTTACTCTTTTGCCACGTGTACGATTTCCATTTTAAGACGTAAATAAGGACGCCTGCACTTACGATGATTACTCTTTTGCATTTAGAAACAATGCCGACGAAGCTATCCACGCAATATCCCTATGTCCAGCTTACAAGGGACTCTATGAAATTTTGAATACATACAACTGTGATATCAGCTATTGGAAGGCTAAGATTACTCACGAAGGTAAAATAAGATATTGAATAAGTATTCAATTTAGCTATTTTCGTGAGAAAATAAACATTCTTTGCTTTCAGCGTCTGTTTACCAAATTTCACATAATACTTGTGCTATAGTAATTTATAGGATCACTAAGCAATTAAGTGAATTGAATTTGTCATAACGTAAAGACACAAGTTTTCACATATTTTTGTTACCGTTTCGAAGGTTGGGTTTTTGACGTGAAAGAAATGCAAAAGCTCGTGAAGAAGAATACCAAACTTTTAGTGGTAAACTTTCCCCACAATCCGACTGGATTTATTCCGAAGTCAGATGATTGGAAAACACTAATCGAATTCTGTGCTCAAGAAAATATTTTCATATTTTCAGATGAGATATACGGGTACAGTATTTTTATATTAACTATATTTACTAAAACCTTTATAATATAATTATATATTATGCAGATAATAAACGGTTGCTTGGGGCTACTTAAAAAAATAAACACTCATGCCCTGTTTATTTTTGTCTAATTTACTTTAATATGGTTTAAAATCTATAGGTTTTTATTACATTCGCAATCATATAGGCTTACAAACAATGACGGTACCGCTGAAAATCCATCGGCGTGCAAACTGTATAAAAACAGCATAAGTGTCAGTGGTTTGTCAAAATCGTATGGATTGCCTGGATTACGATTGGGTTGGCTTTGCACGCAGAATCGCGAAATTTACAATATGATGTGGAATTTGAAAGACTACATTTCAATCTGCCCACCAGCCCCGAGTGAGGTACTGGCACTGATTGGTAAGTTCATAGTATATATCATTGTTTCCGTCTTTATTTTATTATATTTATTGAACCTGTATAAATTATAAGTGTAACATCTAAATATCATCGTTTCTTTCTTATAAGGCAGCTTAATTTAAAGATACCTTTTTATGATAAATGATGCTTTAATCTTATCAATAACAAATTCTATTAATCATACTCCCAATGTTTTTCTGTGTGGCATAGCCAACGCCTTTCTTAAAAAGAAATATATCATGAGCATCGGCATCTAGTGACGCTTTATATCACCACATCATCTTAACTTAATAATTTAAAACCAAATTAATCATTATATTGGGTATACCAGCCTTACAGAAGCGAGACACGATTCTGCAGCGAACGATGGGAATAATCAAAGCAAATCTAGTCATTCTGGAAAAATTCTTTGAATGCAACACTGACGTTTTTGAATGGCAAGCACCAAGAGCTGGAACAACGGGCTTTGTGATGCTAAAGGGATGGCTTTTGAAGATAGGTAAAGGAGGAGCGACGGGGTTTGCAGAAAGGATACTAAGCGATAAAGGAGTGCTTGTTCTACCCGCAAGCATGTATGATTACGAGGATCGCTATGTAAGAATTGGATTTGGTAGGCTAGGGCTGAAAGAAACTTTAAGGCAGCTTCAACAGTTCTTGGACGAAAACAGACCAAGTGAATAAATTTATTCATAAGGTGTGTGCATCACGATAGTGGTGGGTTTTTTTTATAAATAATTATTTTGAATTGTACTAGTAATTGTGGATCAGCAGGTACACACATGTATATACTAGGAAACTGAGATTATATTAGAAACTCAATAAAAGACCAAGTAAATGAATTCATTCATAGAGAGTGTGTGTGTCACGATCCTGGTAAGCTTGAGCAAATCGATCCAGTGAAAACAAATAAATAAATCATTATATACATTAATATATCAATGATAGCTAATGAGTCGGAAAGACGTAGAGTCTATCTTAAAAGGACATTGGCCATGAAAATATTCTCAGTATTCAATATGTTTACTATATCTATTTATTCCTTTATATTTACTTAATACCGATATCTTACCGTGACATCGGGCATGTGGAGTTTATCCATAACCTGTTTCATCACCTCGATCGGACACGGTGACCCCGCCATGATACCTACGTCACAAACAAAATATTTCGTCACCATAGTAACACGGACAGAAAACATAATTAATTTAATCTTGCACATTCTAATTAAACCTTGTATTAAAAATAATTTAGATAATCTCACATTCAATAAAATAAAATAAAATATCTATCTTTTCTTTCTTATTAATATTAAGGGCTTGAACTAACGACAAAGATACCCTTTTTGAACACTGAAAGTTACATTCATAAGGAACAGCTGTCGAAGATATGATGTAAATTTGAAAGCTTGTATGTTTTAGACGGTAAAAACGTTCTAGTCCATTACACTGAAACATCACTTAGTGTTTTGATTACATTTCGAGTAATTTACCTGTATGAAGTGAGGTAAGATCATGTTTCTCAAGGTCTGGATGTGCCAACATATCAATGAACATGGTTGGGGTTCCATACAAAGATGTACATCTGAAAATATAAATATAAAATTATAGGAGCACATTGAATTGCATGCTATTTTTACCCTTCATTTCAACACAATATAAGGAACTTGATAACCCTAATTTAATAATAACTTGAACTAGGTTACTGAGACTATATGTTGTAGGTTTATAGTTGTCAAATAAAAACAAGGAAGTAAGAAAAATGATTGATTTAGCTAACCTTTGTCTTTTTGCGACTTGAACTAGTAAGTATTACTTTGTATGTGATTTATGGTGGTGCTGGTACTATACAAAGGGTTTGAAAATAGGTTATATGTCTAATGAATAGAGGGTATGTTTATTTTTATACCAGAATTGCGCGTATGTCAACAACGCATTTATGAATGCACACGGCTATTATACCGAGAAACACGGCAAAAAAATATATTTCTTTTGGAAGTGAGTTCATGCGCTATAGATCAACCTAGTTCTACATGTAACAGTAAAGCACTTTTTAAAATATAAGATCGAACATTACTAGTTTACATTGAAATAAGACAAAGTCAATTTTATGTACTACGAATTCACCCAGATCTTGATAATGAGGGGTTGGCGAGGGGTTTCAATCCGTTTTAAAAAAAACAATAGGCCTATATATGTAACATTTACGCACCGCTTGTGTACAGTCAAACAATCTTAAGGTATACGATATTGACCACAAACGCACCTGTGATCATGCACGGCCTGCAATGCTGCGCCTGCGTCAAAGCCACCGGAAGGAAACACAGTTGTTGCGCCACATGTGATGTTGGTGAGACTGCCGAGCACCATGCCGAAGCAGTGGTAGAGGGGCACGGGGATGCACACGCGGCTATCCTGGGAGGAAGGGGAGAGGAAAATGCGTACGTTTTTATATGTTATACATACAACATTAAACATGTAAAACATCTCGTGCTTATAAAATAAGTGCCGAACACCATGCCGAAGCAGTAGAAGAGGGGCACGGGGATGCACATGCGGCTGTCCTGGTTTCAAAGAGGGGATTTTTGCGTTTTGGTAGGTTGGCATATAACATAAAACATGTAAGGAATAGCGGTTACAAATATGTTCCTTACAGCTATCTGTGTTTGTATGAACAAGCCACATCAATCATATAGAAATAACTGCCTCTAAAAACAAATTGACGAATCTTGTTTTTCTTGTTTATGAGACACATTATCTAGGTATTAAGACTGACCTAGCATATTTCTGTTTTATGCCAAAATATATGTAATATATCAAATATACCTTTTCGTGATATTTCAGCGTTCTGCCAACAAAATAAGAGTTGTTCACGATATTGTGATGAGATAAAGTAGCGCCTTTTGGGTTTCCGGTGGTGCCCTGTTGAAATACACAGATACAGTATTCTTACGTATAGGCATACCAAGAAAATATCTTATTACCTGAAAATCTAGCTTTCCGTAGAAATATTCTATGATCTTGATAAAATACACGAATAGTTTTATGGCTTTAATCAATGTAACAACAACTTCAAGCTCTATTTTTCTAAAGAACCGAATTCATATTTCAAGCTCAACCAATTCGAAATAGACCTTGCTTGTTTTTCAGACTGTTCTGATCTTTTTTAAAGACATACCATTACTAACGGTCTACAAATCAATAAGAGTAACTTACAGAAGTGAACTGAATATTGATGGGGTCGTCAAACTGTAAATGCTTTTGAAAATCAACAAGCATACTCTTCTCTTTATCTGATGCAGCCTCCATTATGTCACGGAACTTGAACGTCCCCCTGAAAGAAAGGGACAAATAACGAAAAAAAAACATATATTGGCTAACGATATCTGAAGATTTGTCCGCTCTATTATTTTTCTTATTTTTTTTCTTTGTTAATATGATAAACAGTCATAATTGTGTAGCTCTTAAAAAATTGGAATAAAGATTTATAAAATCGGTAAACAATCATATTCTGGATTAATAGACAGCTACTTTGAATGATAACTCAAAAAGCTCCGTTGTATTCGGTTTCACCGAATTCAAGGGCATTTACGATTACGATGATGATTTACATTTATATCGTGGTCTACTCAGATGTACTCACCCGAAATGGTCATCGCTCAGCATAACAACAGATTTAAGGGAAGGCAAACTGGCAAACGGAAAGAAACATAGGGCTTATATAGTTGGTGAACTAGTCAAAGGGATTGAAAGAGGCAAAACATGGCGACTTACACAAATGACGAAGAAATCAACAAAATCATGATTTTAACTTGCTTATACTTATATAAGACTGACTAAACATATGCTATTCTTAATTATAGAACAGAGCCGAAATTTCATCCAGCATATATACATTCTTGTGAGTAAATATATCAAACATTCTACATATCTAATTCAAACATTGTCGAATTTCGATCCAAACAAATTCAAATATTCATGTTCATTTAATTGCTACCTTTTACTTTGAATATCCCCAGGTGTTGCACTCTCGAGCTCCGGACACGCCTCGGTGAGCATTCGATAGTAATTTTGTGTCTTGAAACTTTCAGCCGTTATCATGGTATGGATGCCAACCTATAGATACCATGATTTACTTAAATAAAGCATTATATGGTATATATAAATATATATTTTGTGAATAAGAAGTTTTAAACACCAGTTCTCCAACTAAAAATATTTTCGGTTTCTTGACTGAAAAGTCACAACCTATTCAAAAATGTTTTAATTTTAGGTGTAATAGGTGTCGTAATAATACGACCGGGAGAATAAAATACGTTTTCAATTCACAATGGATTCGTGTCCACTACAATAGACTCTAAGGCATATATCCTTTTTTTTTTCATTTTAAGGATGAACACAAGCGATGAGTAGTTTTACTATTTGCCTCTGTTAAAATTCATTTCTAAAGATTAAACTTCATAATCATTCATGATTCGACCTTCGCAATGTCATCAATCATTATTATCATATATAGAATTTTCTTACCTTTTGGAGAGCATGCTTCAATTCATTTAGTTGATAGGCTGGGTTGACGTTCACCTTTAAAAAAAAAACACAAATAAAGCAAAACTCAAGTTGCTCTGATTATGGGTAGGTGTTTATAGGGTTCAACATGTGGGTCAACATAAGCTATATTATTACTTTTTTAAAATAAAGTTTTTAAAAATAATATAGCATAATAACGTTAATATGCAATCACTTGTAGCAACAAAACTTTGATAGGGTCCGTGTTTGATTATGATACTTAATCTAAACAGCATTTATTTCATTTTTAATATACCGATCATTAAGATGATTGCCTACATTAACAATACTTTTTTTTGTTAACATTCAGTATAACTTTGAGATGAAAATCGAAAAATGATACTTTCTTACGAGAATCATGCCAGCACGTGCCGTTGCGTACTGCGTGAGTACCCACTCGATACAATTGGGTGACCATATACCCACTCGGTCGCCCCTCTTCACGCCTATGGCCTGCAAACCAGCGGCTAGTCTGTCGCTCTGTAAAACACAAAACAGGTGATGGTGAAACATATTCAGATAGCAAGATAGGTTAGAGTATTTGTATTCATAATGAAAGTTTATGTAGATTCTACAAACCGCAATCGCCTCTCTTCACCCCTATGGCCTACAAGCCAGACGAATTATAACATGCCAGTTGATAAGTTAGATTATATGTCTTTCTTTATTCATAATGTGCATGGAAATAGATTCGTCACTACGCGGTCGCTCCGACTTACGCCGATGGCCGGCAAGCCAGCCGCTGGTCGATCGCTCTGTAAAACACGTAAATGATGTTGATTATGTAAAGTTGGTCGAAAAGTAAAATGCGAAAATAAGATGGGTAAAAAGTCTATTCATAAATGAATATTCAGTTCGAGTCGTCACTAAATTAATGTAACACAGACCGGCAGGGATGTATTTAAGTTTCAGAGTACCGGGCATAATGGAAAAAGTACCGGGCATAATCATTTCGGCATGAAAAATAGACATTTACTCAAAATCAAACAAAACCTGGTATACATGTACTAGGACTTTTTAAAGTGCATTACTCAAATGATGTAGGTCAATTGTTAATGGTTTATAAAGACATTTATACATTCCGAATCATTACTTTTATATCTCACTGTATTTAGTTAAATTTCATTTTGAGATAAAGCGAGCGCCGGAGGCGCGAGCGAAAAACAAATTTATCATAAAGCTATAGAAATACCCTGGATTTTAGTTAGAGCTAGCGTTTGCACTAAGCCCAAAATTAACTTGCCATCCGGACCATTAACCTCAACAACATTTTGGCCCGTCCGGAAACTTACTTGCCCGACGTTTAAAAGTGACCCTTAACCTAATATCAACGGCCTCAATCGCAAATGTCACCCGCGATGTCCAAATTAAGCTCGAACACGAATATTTTTGATATCAAATATAAGCCCATAAAGGTGAGCACTGGAGGCGCGAGCCAATCCTTTAGGTAATCGTCAGTGTCGAAATGAAGTCGAAATTCACACTGGCTCTTCGGGCCAGTAACCTCAAAAACTTACTGGCCCGGCCGAAATCTTGCTGGCCCGACTTCCAATGTAGAATATTAGATATCACCTTAATTTTCACAGTATCGTTGAAAAGTCACGAACGCTGTGCCAATCCAATTCAAAAATAATATAAAATAATTTGAATATAAGCTGTAAGCGCCGAAGGCGCGAGTGAACTTTATTAGGAATCACTGTGACCCTTGTCCTTGTCAAATATTCACGTTATGTATAAAACATAGGCACCAGAGATGCAAAGCCCCCAGCCTAGGCAAAACATTCTTTGACACGAATATTTGTCAATTAAATAATGCAGGTCAAAAGAAATATCTTTCTCACAACGACTTTCTAACAACGTCTTTCTCACAACATCTTTCTCACAACGTCTTTTTCACACCGTTGCCCTTACATATTCGTCCACACAACGTAGTACTCACAACATCACAATATGCGCGTAATCTTTCTTTGCTGTACAAATGTCCCAATATATCTCAAATTCGTCTAAGTTCCGTACCATGTTATTTCGACATTTTGTGATCGATCAAACTGAAACCTCGACGTTGCACATCTGCAATATATATTCATTTACTGTATGAAGTTCCAGAACCCTAGGACAGAGACTTCATACCAAAATGCCGCGGACAAAGTGTTGTATAAATATCCCAAAATACCTCAAATTTTCACATCTGCAATATATATTTTTTCACTGTGTGAAGTTTCAGAACCCTAGGACAAAGGGTTCATACCAAAATGCCGCGGACAAACTACTGCAATTCAAATGTTAACAGACGGACGGACGGACGGACAGACGGACGGACGGAATTGGGGATAGCAATAGCCCTCAGCCAAATTGGTTGGCTGGGGGCTAAAAATCGCTTTATGGGCCTGCGAGTGCCATATATAACATTCACATAACATAACATAACATTCATACAGCCGAGACGAGGTTCGCGTATGCAGGTTAAGAGTACTTAAATGCACAACTACCCTTATATCTCGTATATCCGAAAAGCTTTAACCTCATTTTATCAAATCATAAAGAATTGTAACTGAACCAGTTGAGTAGAGCCATAACCACGTAAAGGTAATTACTACGTAAATAAACAAGTAGATTAGTGAAGCTGATTAAGTCCTCCGCTACTTCAACAACAGTTGAAAACCGAAAAAAAAAACAGAGGAAATCAATTAAGAACATCAACAAAAATCCATCCAACGTCTTTCTTACGTGTTTCTCACAACGTCTTGCTCATAACGTCTTTCTAACAACGTCTTTCTCACAACGTTTTCCTTACATATTCCTAGTCCTCAAAACATCACGATATACGAGTAATTTTTCTTAATATTAATGTGCCAAGTCCCCAAAATCACCATTTTTCAAAAAATCGCCAAAATTACAATTTTTGAGATTTTTCAAAAATAATATACCTAAGCACAGCTCCAATATGTGTTTGTTCCATGTGCCAAAGGAAAATAAAATCCATCGATGGATAAGCGAGGACTCGTCCGTACAAACTACCATCAATAATCACGCTAAGTCCCCAAAATCACCATTTTTCAAAAAATCGCCAAAATTACAATTTTTGAGATTTTTCAAAAATTATACGCCTAAGCACAGTTCCAATATGTGTTTGTTCCATGTGTCAAAGGAAAATAAAATCCATCGAGGGATAAGCGAGCACTCGTCCGTACAAACTACCACCAATAATCACGCTAAGTCCCCAAAATCACCATTTTTCAAAAAATCGCGAAAATTACAATTTTTGAGATTTTTCAAAAATAATACGCCTAAGTACAGCTCCAATATGTGTTTTTTCTATGTGTCAAAGGAAAATAAAATCCATCGAGGGATAAGCGAGTATTTGTCCGTACAAACTACCATCAATAATCACACTAAGTCCCCAC
>LQRL01065720.1:7985-18241 GCA_001703475.1 Hydroides elegans | reverse complement strand
TATATGTTTATACCAAATGTTTACCCCAAAATGGTAAAATATATAGTAAACAATCCGGCTTTATCGCTCAACCCCGAGAAACTCCGAATTGACTTATTGTCTAATATTATGCCGAGGTATTTGTCGGATGATATTTCACTCAGGCTTTCATATGCATAATATTGCAGCAAAAAAAATGTTTTCAAAATAGGGACAAAAATAATAAGTTCCAATGAATAATAATATAAACTTTCGAAATATACATATTTTCAATATATTCAGTGGTATATAAGAGCAAGTTGACACTTTACGATGCGTATAACAGGGACTGGAACTTGGAAGATCACCGAAATTTTCAAGAAGTGTGGATCGGCTCTCACTTAGCAAGACAAAAAACATGTGCCATAAAGTGTATAAAACCCGGTAACTAACTAGGTCAACAAATAATATATAATAGTTCTTATACCTTGCTTCAGCTCCCTGAGGATGCTCAAAGCTGGATGAATTCTTCAATATTCCCTTAGGTTGTTGCTCCGCCGTCGCCATTTTTAGATTTCTATGTGAATGTTCGCGAAACCTACCGGTCCACTTTTTTCCTTGCATTTAACATGTCCCGGAGCTCCCGGTCTAACAAAACAAGCTCCTAGTGGTTATTCGCATGATTTTATACAACTACATTTTTGTTTTAAATCGAGGGGATTCGGGATATTTGAGAAAACACTTTGAATCATCCTCATGAGAAGGACACACCGCAGTTGTTAATTGTTAAAAGGTTTTAATTTGATCATAAAGCAGCACTCGAATATACAAATAATCAATTCCTCAAAAAAATATTTTAACAAAAGGTGTTCATATTTTTGTAGATAGATGTCCGCATTTTGCCCATCTTGAGCTAGAAACCGGAGAGGAACACATTTTGTGACAACTTTAAAATATCGATATACGGGTATATGCGACCGGTTTGCTATTACATTTCAAAACTGCATGGTTTGTTAAACCATGTCAACAAAAAATACGAATGGAATGGTAAAAAGGGATAGGGTGTAAAAAGACACTCGTAAACTAGAAGCAGTCCAAAGGCGTGCGGCTCGCTTTGTGAAGAATGAATACGACCGTACACCAGGCACAGTCACGGCCATGTATCGTGATATGGAATGGGACACTCTAGAAAAACGACGTAAAGTCCTTCGCCTTACTCTGCTCCATAAGGCATTACAGGGTAATGTCCACATAGCTCTACCATCATACATATACACAAGGACAAGATACACTCGCAGCTCGTTGCGAAGCCGACCAACAAGTGTTAGCACATCCTGCAACGTGTACAAGTACAGCTTCTTCCCGCGTACAATATCGGAATGGAACGCCCTTCCTGCCGACGTGACGTCCTTAAGCAACTCACAGCAATTTAAACTCAAAATATCGCAGCTAGTGTAAAGGACACTCCTGTTTTTAGTCACACTATCGCACTCGCACGGATTTTATCAAGTGATTTTAGTTAACTGCACAGACACAAGCTGATTTCATATACACATCCGCACGACGCACACCCTCGGCGTGATGCCCCATGGTTTTGCCGAGCAACCGGATAGAAGTAGAAGTAGAAGGGAGTTCCTTTAATTCTTGTAACTAGAGAGTTTGATTTGAAGGTAGATCGATTTGAAGGTACACCGCGTGGATCGCTCTTAACTAGAGGTGGTTTGATTTATCTGTATCAGTATTATACCACCCATAATCCCGAAAGAACTGTTTTTTTTTAATTCACTGATTGCCGGACGAAATAAAATATATGCATTTCAATATTTTTTGGGTTGATACCCGATGTAGTGAAAGGTGAAAGATGAATAAAGAAGATAATAAGTCTAATGCGATGCAATTCAAGAAAAGAAAACAATGTTAAGAATGATATGACCAGTAGATTTTAATGCCAACTTAAGGAATCCAACCAATCAACACGTTTATCATATCAAAACACACATATTGCAAAGTAGTTGATAGAGGGTCGGGCAAAACATTTATATTCATGATAATAGAGAGGTTGAGCAGAATGATTAACATACATACGCCTATAATGAAATTCATACACTTTAGGTAATTAACCATTAGTGTTTTCACCAAATGCAAATACTCCCAAACCACAGATTTGCACAAAATCTCTATATATGTTTTGATCAGAAGATCATAATCTCAAGATCATAACCTATCTTGAATACCATAAGCTCTTCAATCATGATAATTTATTGCAACAATTGAAAGAGAGTATTGTGTAGGGAGCTGAGAAAATAAATTTGACACCATTAAATCTCCGATAAGTAATAACATGAGTAATAAAATTGATATTTTGCAATACAGCCACAAACTCAGAAATAATAGATGTTCAAATTTTCAAGCAAACAAAAAGATCATTTAACAATTGGAGGGTTGGGGAAAAAATAATTTTATCGAAATCAGAAAAAATATTGTTGCCATCTCAGACTTCCAATATAACAAGAGCTGTGATTAATTATAAATTTGAAACATGAAAAAAAAAAACATTTTCCCAACATCTCTATCGTCAAAATATCATATTGAATTTTCGTTAAGATTCTGTTTCCACGTTTTAGTGTTGTTAAATTTTGATTTCAAAATAAATGATTTGTCATAACAATTGTCATATATTAAACTTTTCCATTAGTATCACGACTTATACATGTGGTAACCATTTTAACCACATGATTAAGAAGGAAAGATGAAAAACGATTAATCAAATGCTTATCACTTCAGGAAATATATATTGTCTTATCCCTTAGAACGAACGTAAAATGGTTTTAATTCTTATAATGAACTATATAAGCCGATTATACAAACTACAAAATTGCTAAATAAAACACACATTAGAGCATTGCACGAACATTCTCTAGATAGGTCAATTTCAATAATGAAACAACCCAAGTATTGAAATATGCAAACGGTTTTCGTGTTTTTTTTTGTTTGCATAGATATTGTCACATGTTCATTAAAAACTCTTTTAAGTCATCTGAACTATCTAATGCTTATCATTGTAGTTGGTTGGTTCACTATAAATATACAATTCAGCCACATGGTTTACCAATAACATTTAGTATATTATATTTCCAGGCACACTATCAAGATTGAATAATGCATCAGTATGTCATATGAAAATAATTGTATTTATTTTATCGAAAATGATTGAACATAACAATTCAATGTTATTATTTGCAAAGGTAGAAAAGAACATATAAATGTTAACGTATATAGACGTATTTATTTGATAAATAATTATCGTCAAAGTGCCTGATAAATGCATCCATAAGAATTTCCAATACCGCATTGATTTTTATTATGAAAATAAATATTATGTAGAATAAATCATATTATTGAAATCTGCCTATGTTTGAATAGGTTTTTGAACTATTTTTCTACAACACTCAATAAGAAAATTTACAGTCAAAATTATTATTTTCATACAAAATAAAAATAAAGAATAGATAATTTTACGGGGTTTAAAAAACTCCCTAAAATGATGATTATTTATGTTTTTTCATCAAGCAATATTAAATTTAAAGTATATGTGTGACACCACATAAGAATTCACCAGCCAATAAATAACACATCGTACATAAAAAGAACGCATACAAAATAAAAATTATTCCACTATATCAGAGCTACTCGGACGCATCAAATCGTTTTTCACTTGAGAAAAGGGTTTTGATTAAAATATAAATCTATGCCACACGTTATCAGACCAATTCGTTTTATGTTTTCAATGGTAATTTATCAAAATGTAATCACTAAATTGTCCTTCCCAAAACGGCATTACAGTTATTGTTAGCAAATTGAAGAGAGCCTGATAAAACAAAATTTGCAAAAATCACGGTCCAAAACAATATGATGAATTGCGAATCCTGTGATGAATATAACAAAACCAAATAGCATTAATGAAGTACGTTTTCGACCCAGAAAATCAGCATGCCTTTAAAACGTAGCAAATGTTATAAACTCATAAGTATAATCTTATTTAGATAGATTATAGGAATTAAATGATCAGTGATAAAACAGCTTCAAACCAATGTTTATATAAACAAATGGAATTTATTCATAAGCGGTTGACCATTAGATATATTTATAGTTTCTCATAGATTCATTAATAAATCGAACTTTATGTATTTGATTATAACTCTGATAGTTTTTTTCTCGGCTTGGTTAATCGATGTAACGATATGCACAGTCAATTAATTAGTTTTCGATAAACTCTTGTGTTCAGGGCAATAAATATCTATAGTCATATGAAATATATACCTGGACCTTGATTTGATTATATGCTTTCAATTAATATTCAGCCAAAACATTTCATCATTTCCTAGTTTGAGTAGTTATTCTGTTTCAAACAATGATGTGTGACTCACGCATGGAAATATCTGGAACGCCATTAAGTACTTAGAAGGGTACAATGCGGGAGGAGTATCTTATTTCAGAAAATCACAAAGCAATTTTTATCGATATTATGCAAGCGTTCGAATAATTGTTAGCGGATACGTTTTTGACAGTCATTGTTATGAAACTTGATCTTCTTAAAACAAACTGAATCACCATTAGTTATTCATTAGATAGGAAATCATGTGCTGCTCGATATTCATGGATATATGCGCAATATAATCAATCAATTCATACCCTTACCTCTACTAAATACGCTGTTTAATGTTCTAAATTATGCTAATTGTTTTAGGCATTTTTAAAGAGTGTACTAGTAATTACTTCAGTTGCTATGACCTTATGATTCGTATGTGATATTGATATAAGGTTTGACAACATGTATTTTACTCACAACGTCATAAAACTGTATTGCTGTACTTTGAATTCGATAATAACATGTACTTCCTTCTACAATTTTATAATCCATAGGCTCACCAGGAGTCATATATTTCCATGTTTTCAACGATATATAATATTTGGATTAGATTTTGTAGTAGATTACTATTAAATGGTTGCATAAATAACATAGAAAATGTTGTTTTCAATAATTCTATTTTATCTTTCATACTCATAATATGTTCTATTATTGCGTGTGTCGATGAATATGTTAAACTTAGCTGCCGAAACTGCCAATTTGAATCACGAAAAATCAAAGGATACAGTAGACAATTGAATAATTTAATCGGCTTTGTAATGTCTATTCTCTGTGTTTATATATAGATGGAACGGGACCTATCATCATGATAGATAATAAACCCGGACTTGTGTCAAATTGCCAGGGAAAGTGGTGTGATATTAGACACTAATGGAATAGAGTCAAGTAAAATGACACGCAGACTCTCAGACAGCCATCATTATTCTGAAAAAGAAAAGTGGTTGTTAAACTTGTAAAAGATTTTCGTCTCGTTTTTTGTCGCTTCATAAAATTGCTCTTTGTACTGATTCTACTACATTGAAGAAATATCTCTGGCACCAAGGTCCTTACTTAACAACGAAACGTGTTACTCCTCTAAATGTCGTCACTGCAAACAGGACAGACCAGTTTAGGTAGAAACAAATATTGATATCTAGCATGTCTATTCAAACAACAATTGAATAACATGAAATGAAAATATATTGACCATTTTATTTTATATGTATTTTCAACTGTGCACGATTTTGTATGAGTGAATCGATTATCTTTTCAAGCCAATTTTGAAATATAAATGTAGATAAAATTTATTCATTAATATAATCACAATAGTATGATGTGTATTTTATGTAAATTAGTTTTCATGCATAGAATTGCTTGAATAAAATGCGAATGCTATGCTTTTAATAAATACACCTTTTTTCGAATGCCAAATGAATTTAAGTCTATAAAAACATAGCGGGTGGTCGGAAACAGATAAAACCAACTGGAATCCCACTTCTAATAAAATTGGATGTTACAACAACAAAACAGTTAAACTAGGTTTTTGTTCTCAGACATGAAGTTGATTGCTTTGAGTAATGGGTCTAAATGACAACAGGAGCTAGATTCAATTGTCTTCATTTACTTGAACCGCAAAAAAATAACTCATTAATTTACATTCACTTGAAGCAATGCTCCATAAAAACAACTATAGAAAAATGTCACTATTTACACTCAAAGTTCTCCACGTCGTATTTTGAAATGAAAAATTTATGCATTTTGTTTTAAACGTAATTCAAATTAGCATTTGTTAATTTTTTTATTTGGAGTGATTCCATGCGTTCGTACAAATAAATATTTACCCTAATCTATATTTATATATGTATCTTGTAATACACAACTTCTTATGATACAATATATTTGTTTATTTTCTTATGCGAAGCTATGAGTAAATGGATTTCAAAGAAAAAAACTAGATCAAATAATAAAAAGCGTTGACCAAAGATATAGTCCATTGTTTAAGAATACCAGAGGGACACGTATAGAGAAGAATAATATAGACTGGCGTTTTGGATTTTATCAAATTATCTTTCTTATCAACATTTCTGTTCTCCTTCTATTACCAAATCAATTGATCTGATTATAAATGACAAATCACATAATAATATCGCAACAAAGCACAATATTTGTTTTACTTTGATTAAAGAAATGTAAAACTTATTTGCTAACATGAAATATTAGTTTGGTCCTTAAATTGACTCAACATTAGCCAGCAGTGTTGATAAAAATCGATAAAAATGTTATTTTTGTGTTATTTCACAGAATATTTCAATTATATCTTTAACTCAATTCAACATTAAACATTTTAATACAATAACAGATCGATAAATAGTATTTCAGTAATCATATCGAGACCATGATTTTTATATTTCAAATGTAAGTTTAATTGTAAAAACTGTTTTTGATTATTCTTTTACAGGGAGAGCGCATCTTATTTTCCGCGAAAAGATATTCAATTTACCAGCAATCGACAAATGTAGATTAATCAGGGAATTATTGATATTCGTTATAAAAATTATCCTCATTTCATGACAAAACATGCTTGAAATGTTGCCATTATAGTAGAAACATAGTTATTGACATAAATTATACAAACGTTGCAATCAGATAAAACTGCAAGCAGTGTTTTGACTTTTTTGCTAAGCATTCAAAAAAGAATATATTCATAAAATTAGCAATACTAATAGCCGAAATATTTCATGTATAGATTAAATTAAATGATTACTCCTAAAACTATATCCGCCTACACGTCATCCAACTACTTTTGCATGATAAAGGCAATCATGCATTTTATTATTGCAATTTTGGGTCATCCTTTTATTCTTGGTCCTTGAACAATTCAGCATGCATAATTGAATTGGGCATATTTCCGATGCATTACTCAGCATTAATTGTAACATGGCAAAAAGCACCATGAGTGGATGGGTAAATGATTTGCTATCATGTTAGTCACATATTTTATAAGAAACACCACGAAATTGCATGGGTCTTCCTGTCTTACGAATTAAAAACAGACTATTATATTTCTGCCTTTAAAACATATCCTGATTGAATTGCATACTATAAGACGAATAATCTCCCAGGATGTTAAATAAGCTCATGGTACAATTTAAAAAGTGCTGTCATTAGTGAAGTCATTAGTGATATAGATTTGATAACGCAGTTGTAGTTTGACAAACATTAACCGACGTTAAGTTGAGAAAAAAACATTTGTCATCATCAACAATAATTACGAACGTTGGGATTTGATTGCTTTCAACTGTAATTGCTCAAAAATCGCAGGGTTTATAACCTCAAATGACAAATAGAAAATGGTATATATGTTAGCGCGAATGAATTCATGAATATTCATAATTTCAATTGTAGCAGTATCATTATTTCATTCAATTATCTCAGATACACATTTTAATGTTTTTATACTTTGTAAAAAGGACAATTTGATAAATGTCGTTTATCGTGCAAACCCAAAAATGAATAATCTATTTCTAGAGATCAATATTAATATCAATATTTTTCAAAAATTGGTATCAAGACACTTTTGAAAACATTCAATATGTCGACAAAAATGGCATAACCACACCTTTAATACATTAACGTTTGTTGTTTTTACTTATCAGGATAGAATTATCATCTAAAGAAATCTTCCTTCGATTACACAAATGATGTTTTGTTGTACAAAATTGATTCTGCATAGTGTTGTACTTTGATGTTCTTTCAATCAATTTTTCCTGGTCAACTGACACCTATCATTAACTATGATGCATGGCACTTTGTTTTTAATGACAATGAAGGTTGATTGACCAAAGTTGAGATCTGTACAAGCAAATGACATTTTTACATAGTTCCATTATGTGACAAATGACGGTAATGAAGACTGATATTGGATGTTCTTTATAGACATATATCAGACTGACATTGAATGAGCATGATTTATTATTTTTATTAATTATACATGTGCAATGAAGTCTGATCTGTTTCCTTAAATATTAATAGATGTAACGCCAAAAAACCTTCTGTTTTGAGCCTTTGAACCGGAAAAGCAAAAACATATGATGTATTTCTTACGTTCACATTAACAGCCATTTATTCATAATCTATGCGACCCTCGATAGCATAAAGCTTAATCATAATTATTGTGGGCCTTTTATTTACGGTTTTTAAACATGCACAGTGTGATAAACAATTGGAAGGGTCCCTGCTTTAGTATAGTCAACTTATATCAGTATTGCGTACTTTCTGTCGCAGCAAAAACTATACAGCATCACCATTTATAATTATACAAGTGTCATAATTATATAATGGGTTCAAAATATCAAGAAAAAACTAATAACTGCACAGTTCAATTTGTTTCATTCAATGAACTTAACCGTAGTAAAGTTATAAGTTGTGAGAAAGCAATCCATGCAATTTTGTTTTAAGATAACATATCAAGTACTAATAAACTAGCTTAAACATTATAGAATATATAAAATATTGTGTCATAAAAGTGTAATTTTAATGCTTTCATTTGAGCAATTTTGATAATCAGGATGTTTAGAAGGATGAGGTTAACATGCACAGAATCCATCATTCCTCTTTTTACGAGCTTTACATAAAGAAGTATCAAACGTATGAGTTATATAAAAACAACATTGCAACAAGAACGAAATCACCCTTCTTTTAGCAATTGGCTTTCTTAGCAGGCTTATCGCATTTCCTCTGTGTTGTCTGCTGGAAAGCTGTCAGGAGCAAAAGCAATCAACAAGTCTCAAAGAGGATCGGTCACAGTTTGAGACGTCCCTGTTATTGACCCCTTTAAGATGCTCCACACTTAAATATCATTTTAGAGAAGGCGACCCATTGCGAGTAAAATCCACTCATTTTTAATGTTCAAATATCTTTAGCGTAAGAATAGCCCGTCTTAATCAAAATATATTAAGAGAACCCTTCAAGACGGATGTAAGTGATATGGTAAAATAAATATGATAGATTATAATTATTTCACATAAATGTTTAGGTTAACTGTGTTCGATTAGTAGTAAAAACCGATTTAAACAATGTGATCTAATGAATACGCAAAAGAAAAATGTAAAATGTTGACTGAAGTTATAGTTGCACTTCTGTAACTTATTCCGTTTTTTTTTCAATACAAAATACGCTTTGATTTTTCAAATAAACATTATGCAACATTTTAAATTATGTTTTTGAGCAATTGCCTTATTACATGATTCAATTATGACAATTCCTCTGATTTATATATTTTGTCTGCATATAGAATAATGAATATTATCAAAAATCACTTCAAACCAAATGTTACATGCAACATATATGATTTCAATACATTTTATTTTATTTATAGATTAATTGATATATCAACTTTCTGTAAAACTTTTGTTTTAAAATAAGTTCACTTGGTCTCTTACAAATTAAAGATTAATGTATGCTTTATTCATATTTTCAAAATGTATATGATTTGATTATCTTATAGTCAGAAAAATCCCCATTTTCTGAATTCTAACAAACATTAAAACTACTTAATGTTTCGAAAATTGTTTAAGGATTTATTTACAATTATTGAATTATCTGATGATTAGCGCTATTATATCCCATTTTGCAAATATTTTGCGCGTAATATAGTCTTATTTGAATTGATGTCCGTGTTTTCTGATTACAATTATCTAAAAGCAACTATGATGGACACTGTTTGAACCTAAAGTTTGGATAGATTTGCTGCTTTATAAAGACGTAGAATGAAAACAACAACCTGGTTTGGTCTATAAATATAAATGCTATAATGCAAA
The DNA here is from genome assembly GCA_001703475.1 of Hydroides elegans. NCBI lineage: Eukaryota > Metazoa > Annelida > Polychaeta > Sabellida > Serpulidae > Hydroides > Hydroides elegans. The sequence goes on along the minus strand of LQRL01065720.1, from coordinate 8,056 downwards.
TAATTCACGCGACATTCCAATCTATTATGTTCCATTTAACAACCCTTTTGTCTGAGTTGGTGGATAGCGGA
>LQRL01065719.1:3489-13832 GCA_001703475.1 Hydroides elegans | reverse complement strand
GAGAAAACGTTTAAAATTTGAATTTAAAGTTGTCTTCGATAACTGGGGTGGGGGGGGGGCACTGCCTTGATTAGTCAAGACCGAGAGGGTATAGTCAGGGCCATGGAGGACCTATGTTCAACAATAGCCTATGTTTGATTGCTTTATATTTTATCATTATTTGTTTCTTGCTTATTTTAAAAAAATATAATGTTGGGTTTTGAATGGAATGAGTGGGATAGAAGTAGCTGGTCGCCCGTATAGCGGCTTGATTAAATTTATGAACCAAACTTCTATATGTAGAATAGTTTGTTTTGACTAATAGAGAACTTACCGTTAACGGTGAGCTCGAGTGTGAGATCTTCTTTGCCCGCCGAGTTTTCAGCGATGCATCGATACGTGCCCGCATCGTCCGCGCTTCAAAAAGGACAATTATGACAGAAAAAATAAAACAGAAAAACCAAGATGGCTTATTTCACATTTTATCTACATATTTATTTTTTATCTATATTGGATAATTAGAGAAGGAAACTTTGGGCCGTGAAAAGTCTTCCGCACATAGTTCTATTTTGATATTTTCAGGATGATAAGATTCTATAGAGTCCTCAAAATATATAGCCTAATCTATAGCTGTAACCACTTATATTTTTTCGCTTAAGCTTTATGATCTGTGATATTAATCTCAGTAACATTTAGAATGTTCAAATCATATATACATGTACGTTATAAATCAATTCATTTCACTCAAACGCTTATAGCCTTAATCATAATCAATCAATAGCCCCATCCTGCACTGACTTGGTGATGGGAATGGCGAGCCATCCTGATCTGAGCACGCGGTAACGGAAGTCGTCCATAGCAACGGGTACGCCATCTTTCTCCCAGCGCACCGTGGGTGAAGGGACGCCGGTGGCGCGGCAAGGCAATTGGATTTTGTTCTCCTGAATCACCGTGAAGTGCCGCTTGCCGCCCTGACGGATGCTTGGTGGTACTAAAGTGGGGAGACAAAATGAGATTGAAATAAAAGAGGTTAATTTGTTTAGGTTTTAACAAAATCATTGCATATGGTTCTCTTAGATCTTTTGAGTGCCGCTTGCCACCCTGGCGGATGCTTGGGGGCACTGCAAGGACAGAAAGAATGACATGCTTGTGAGCTGGCAAAAAAAAACCAGTAACGACAGTGTTAGAGGTTTAAAATCAAACATTTAAAAGAGCATATTTGAAATCAATTGTTATGGTAAATTCGATGTTTTGAGTGCTTTAGTCCTACACATTATTTCATACTTGACGTTGTTTTTATAAAGAAAACATAAGGCGCGTCATAGGGCTTTCTATTTGCCGTATTTTCACGATGACACAATTATTACGTCACAATGCTTATTTTCATACGTAAGCGTATATATTGCGTCATTTTTATTCTTAACGTTACCCTCCCGGGTGGCATGTCGATGGACTTTTCATGTCAAGAAAATACATATTTTTCGGTTTCGAACAGTACACTTGGTCTTATTTATTATTCCTATTTAACAATATAAACACAATACGCATGAAATAAAAATAATACTTCATGTTTTCAGGAAAATACGGGAAGATATTTGCCCGTATTTCCTGAAAACATGAAGTATTATTATAATAAGACACTTCCTTAGGTCTGGCTCAAAAGCAGTATGTTTTGTAAATATAACAGCAACGCATAGAGATATTTCGCAGCTTTGTCACTCACCCATGACCTTAACCCTGACTTGCGCAATGTCACTTCCGGCGTTGTTCTGCGCATAACAAACGTAGGTTCCGCCGTCAGAGGTCTCTGCTTCGAGTATGCGCAGACTGCCGTCGTCAAGCAGTTCGTAACCTAGCAACGGAAATGGAACTTGCTATTATTGAGATTTCATTTACGGCACCTCAAGGAAAATTCGTTCCAAAATCTATCATACATATAGGCCTACCGGTATATGCAAGCCTAGATTAACGGTAATTCAACACATGTAATTGATTCGATCAGCTACGAAATGGTAATTTTAAAATGATTTCTCTTTCAATTTTCTTAAATATTAATTTTATGAATAACATCTATAACATTCTTTCCCTCCCCCGGGGCGCCTTGTCCCATTTATCAAACCACAATAAAATGTTGACTTTAAAGTTTTACTTACCTCCTTGATTTGATAGCACGCGGTTCCCCTTCTGCCAGGAAATCGTTGGTTCGGGAAAGCCCGTCGCCCTGCAAGGTAGTGTCACGGATTCGCCTTCAACCACGCGTTGTACGGCTGGACCGCTTTGGTCGATCTCCGGTGGAACTGCAGATATTGATAAGGAATGGTGAATGTTTTGAACGGCTAATGTTTATATTAATTAAATCATTATTTTTGTTTATCGATAAACAAAAGAACGCTGTTCAACGAATCAAACGTCGGTCATGTTAAGATACAAATACGGCCTTCGTCATTCTGCAGCAGACAAAAATAATATAAGATGTATCAACAGAAAAAAAAACACGTTGCTTCCTTTTGGTCTAAGCCCCAGCGAGCACCAACTAGTCGTTCCCAACTCACACCCCACTTATCTTCTGATAAAACCCATCATCCTGTTACACAGCGCCTCAAACTGTCAGAAAGAGTTAAGAGGGTCTGGGAAACATGATGAACCTCCGTCTCAGTACTTACGATTCCTTCATTCCACTTTTCGCGGTCTTCTTGGATTAACGTTCCCCCGACCCTCCTGACTCAACCACATGTATAATACAATTATTTGATAACCCATCAGATTAACATAGATCTCCCACCTTGCACATGCAGTTCGATGGTCCTGCTCGCATTGCCCGCGCCGTTCTCCGCCGTGCACGTGTAGCTTCCAGAGTCCTCGACGTTGACCGAAGAGAACTCGAGCGAACCAGTTTTGCTCACATGTTTGTATTTATCATCTTACCCTGTACATGCAGTTCGATGGTCCTGCTCGCATTGCCCGCGCCGTTCTCCGCCGTGCACGTGTAGATTCCAGAGTCCTCGACGTTGACCGAAGAGAACTCGAGCGAACCAGTTTTGCTCACATGTTTGTATTCATCATCTTACCCTGTACATGCAGTTCGATGGTCCTGCTCGCATTGCCCGCGCCGTTCTCCGCCGTGCACGTGTAGATGCCAGAGTCCTCGACGTTGACCGAAGAGAACTCGAGCGAACCCGATTTGCTCACGCGGTAATAGTTGCCGCTGCTCGGAATCAGGTCGCCGTCCTTGCGCCAGAGCACCTAAGATGATGGGAAAAAAGCGAACGTTATAGGGAAGCGATTGTAGTGTGTTATTGTTTGAATTCGGTAAGGAAAGGGTATTTGTGTCGCAGTTAGGAAATACTTTAACGATTCGCGGTGCCTACATTGATAGTTGCACCAAGCTCAAACTTGAAATTTAAATGGACGATTAAATATTTGTTTTGTTGCTTTTTTTTTTGCGAACAGAATGGAGAAAGAATGACGGCACAATTTGAAAAAAAAAATCCTATTCATTTTGCATCAATTGGGTTGAGTGCGCCATAGATACGCATTTTCAGCAATATCAGTTATGCAAAATGATACATCCAGTCTATTTCACCATTAAGTTTCTTTTAAATGCGTTTGTCATTTTATAAGCTGTAAAATCTATAGCCTGACCTGTGGGTCCGGAACCCCGAAATTCTCGCACTCGAGCACGACACTCGCATCCAGTCTCTCGGCGATTTCCGTCGGCCCGTCTTCGATGGTTGGAGGAACTACAATGTGATACGTATGCATAATGCAGTGTGTATGTATATGCTAGGTTATATCCAGCAGATTTCGGGGCTGGAAAAGTCCACCAACTCCTTTACATGGTGGACTTATTATTAGTTCGGAAACGAATTTCATTTTTTACACTCGTTAATAGGGTTTTCACGCTTTTTTACTGTGCGCCTTTATTTAAAACCAGCAATAATTGGATGCTATGGATGTCCTATGGAAGGTTATCATGAACCCAACATCATTTTTGTTACTGAATCTCTGAACAGCTATAAGTTGTGGGGTAAATGATAATCTTAATACGACACGATGGATACACAAACCCATTCAAATGAGAGTAAATTATCATGGGATTATACGTACTCATGACGTTGACTTCGAACTCCTTGCTGGTGTCGCCCGCCGGGTTCGAAGCCACGCACGAATAGGAGCCGCTGTCGACGCGCTGGGCGTTCAGGATCTGCAACTTCCTGGTGGATACGGAAGGGGCAGTTTGAAATACACATGTTATTCAGACGAAAATTGGTTAGAATAGAAGGAGATGTTTTCAATGTTTGCTTTGTTTAACACAAACAAGGGATTGACTATCTATATAGCTACTGTTCAATGTCTGTTTTTTTATTTAAAATTCATTAGTTTGTTTTTATTTTAACCATGCTATAACTAGCTCATAAAGCAAATATTTAGAGACGACTCGCATAATTTAGGAAAGGCGGGGGCGAATTTTGCTTTTAAAAATTGCTACTGGTATATCGCATCACAGTATCACATACTTGTGGTTATCCAACATCTGAAGGTTTGGCTTGGTATATTTAGAGATAAGTCGATTGAAACTATAGGGAGAGAGCTGATTCGTACACAGGGATAAGTCGGTTGAGACTTTACAGAAAGAACTGGACATATATGCATAAGGATATGTTAAACCTGTACATCACATAATTGTGGTCATCCAGCACCTGCATATTCGGATAGATATGGGAATGGATATATAGGTCCTACATAATGTATGTATCGGGTAATGTATCACCCATATCACATACTTGTGGTCATCCAATAACTGCAGGTTTGGATTGGTATACACCGATATGACCCTGTTGTTCCTCTTCCACGTGATCTTGGGCGGGGGCACCGCTTCGGCCGGGCAGTCCAAGGTCATCGAGTTGCCAATGACGACCGACATCTCCTCGATCAGGTGCGAACTGTTGATCACAGGGGGCACTGGCGGCGGAAGAAAATGAAATATTGGAAAATATGAAAATCCTGTTCATTTGGAGGATAGTGACACAATGGAAACTATATTCCGATGATTCAGATAATCATTCAGACAATGTGATGTTTATAAGTAAGTGATGATTGAACCGTGAAGCACCATAGTCATATAAAATAATCATTTATATAAACAATAAGGTTTATTTTAAATATCTCAAACAAAAAAGATTCGGCTTTATGTTTTTCAAGCGCTTCGTTTTTTCTTCTTCTTTATTTCACTTTATTGAGCGCACTTAAATCTTTAGCTCGCAAAATCAAAATGAAGTCAACAAATAGAACAATATAAGAGAGCTACAACAAAAAGCCAAAAATAACCCTAAAATTACCAAGCACGTGTATTTTAAACGAGCGCTCGTCAGCTCCGGCCAAGTTCTCTGCGTGACATGTGTACGTGCCCGTGTGACGCATGGCCGCCGAGGTCAGGTGGAGTAACCTGTTAAGGTCATAAAGGTCAAGGAAATTCGTTTGTGAAATGTTTGATTTTAGAAAGAAACACTCTCCATTAACAGCTCTAACCTCCCATACCATAAACATGAAGATATGATATTGAAATAAATAGTTGCAACAAGAAAGGCGATTTCATAATGACAACATCAATTCTCATTATGTCTTTAAATAAATATAGCCATGTTTTATCCAAATTTGAAATCGCAATGAACGTATATTTTGCCATAAAGTCACTATAGACATAGTATTTCATTATCTAAAAACCACAAATAACAACATCACATTGTGTAAGATCGAAACACCAAAATAGTCATTATAATACACTGTCACACCGACCTTCCTTCCCTGAGCACTCGCACGTGCTCATAGTCCATCTCGGTCAGGTCATGGCCATCTTTGAGCCAATAGATATCGGGCGCCGGGTCACCTGACGCGTCGCAGTCCAATCGCAGGGATCGACCGATCGTCACCTCGCTCTTGGCGGGACTGTTGGTCGAGATGAGTGGCGGGACTGAAAAATAAGAAGATAAGTAAGACATCACGATTTCGATATAAAACAGTATTATAAATTGTGGCGGAAATCAAACTAGGATTCAATGTAGAGTGTAAATCCTGATATAAATACAATAAGAGAGAACATTATAGACAGTTATGAAGCGACATGTAGAATGCTATTCAACCTTAGATTATTTTGGGTAGATTTTTCCAATTAGATGTTTGCAATAAACTAGTCATGACTACATATACAGCCTTTGAACTGAATTCATCAATAGTATCTACTTATTATTTTAGGCATAATGGCTAATCATAATTCTTACTAAGTGCCCTCAGACGGAAGCTCTTCTTGGCCTGACCGGCTGGGTTGTTTGCCTGGCAGGTGTAGCGACCCTCATCAGTAACCTGTAAAACAATAACAGTTCTAACAAACGAATCTTAAACATGCAAGAACCTATAAAGATCGCCGAAGTTTAAGAAATGGCTTGAAATGAAATAATTCTATATAGAACATATGCAAAGAATAGAATTCTACCTATGCAAGTTGGTTGAATCATAGAAGGTATCAGAGGTCTAAGATACAATAATTATATCTCCTTCATGACACAGTTCACCCCCATCATCTACGTGACGAATACCTTAAAATCCCAAATCAATCTCAAATCTCAATATACCTGCACATTATGCAGCTCCAGCCTCTTGCCCCCGTTCATCTGCCTCATAGTCTCATAAGGGAAATCCAACAGAGGCACCATGTCCTTGAGCCAGAGCACAGTTGGCGGAGGGATGCCCTCGGTCTCACAGTCCATGTAAGCGGTGCTGTTCTGGATTGCTTCTACTACGGTCTCTTCGTCGGAACGCACGATGGTCGGGGGCACTGGGAAGAAAAGAGGGAGATTTAATGGTTGTGGTTAAAGCTTGTTAATTATTTCATGCTTGACGTTGTTTTTATAAAGAAAACATAAGACGCGTCACAGGGCTTTCCACTTGCCGTATTTTTACGATGACGCAATAATTACGTCACAATGCAAATTTTCATACGTAAGCACATCTATTGCGCATTTTTTTATTCTTAACGTTACCCTCCCGGGTGGCATGTCGTTGGACGCTTTAAGTCAAGAAAATCCTTTTTTTTTTTTTGTTGTTGTTTTGAACAGTGCGCTTGGTCTTATTAATCATTTCAATTTAAGAATATAAACACAAAAAGCATGACATAAATATAATACTTCATGTTTTCATGAAAATACCGTTAAATATTTGCCGCTCGGGAAACCGCCCGGGAAGGGCCTCAGGCTTCGCCTTCGGTCACTCCCGGACGGTCTCCCTCGGGGCAAATATTTTCCCGTATTTTCCTGAAAACATGAAGTATTATTATATTAAATATTTCTTCAAAGAAGATTTTGAAATTGTAAAAATACTTTTGCACTGGGCGAAGCTAGTGTACTTAACGTTCAGAAATGAGAGTAAAACGGGGTATGTAGTGATAAAATGGGGAATAACGGCAATAATTATTGTTGCTTATTTAAAAAATATATCGAGCTCTGTCGCATACATGCATACGGTTCCCTTTAATCATGATTATAACGTTTCACCATATGACTAATTTAATTTCAAATTTCTTCATTATTGGGGGACAAAACACGCGTCGCGTAGATAGTCACCACTTCATTAAATGTAGAAAATCCCCAAAAAGCCGAATTATTAAATCCCATCTTACCGAGTATTTCTAGATCAAACACTTGCTGTGTGTCCCCAGCCGCGTTGGTTGCAATACACGTGTAGATGGCCGTGTCCGTCTCTTGAGCATACGCGATCTCCAGCGCTTTGCCGTCGGCCTTGAGTGATTGGCGGGGGGTGTCGAGGATCATCGGCTCATCTGAAAGAGGAGTTTATTAAATCTATTGTGTGTGACATAATCATGAAAGCCCATGTAACACCACGCACTAATCTGACCTTCGTGGTCACCAAACTAACCGCTCAATAGGGTGGTCGATGAAAGTCCATCGTCTAGCCAAGCGGTAAGGAAAGGTATCCAAGAAGTAACAAGCTTGTATGTGTTTGTTATACAAAAACATCTATATTATGTATATTAAGAACATGTAAATGTATATTATTTAACAAGTCCCTTCCGATTCATTTTAATAGGTATTTTTTCATAGAATTAAACAACTATTTCCCCGTGGTAGAAATATACCGCGACCATTAAAAACAACTCTACCGTGACACTGTTTTTCTTAATTTGCTTAATTGTCTACAGTAGAGAGAAAACCACCGACTCGCTGATCCCGAGGATTTATTGTGCATATTGTTACTCACTGTTTTTGAGCCAGACAACCTTTGGCGGTGGCACACCAGATACGGGGCACTCGAGCAGGACGGTTCGATTCTTGATCTGCCTCGGGTGGTCCACGATGTTCGCCTTGTCTATCTTCGGCGGCACTATGATATGGAAACAACAACAATAAGATGTTGTCAGACTCGGTAATAATGTGTGAAATAAACAATATTTGATGATATGATGAATGCCGTATTTTCATTTATAGAATACACTATTTGATATACATTATTTCATTTTGACTGTGTGCGTTTTTGCATTCAAAGGGGACCTGAACTTAACTACATATCGTTTTCTACATAATTGTACCTTGAATCCAGTTCAAAGGTGATTTTTTAAAGGCTTACCTTGTACTTGGAGGAAGAAGTCCTTGTCGGCCATTCCCGCTTCACTCTTGGCCTGACACGAGTAGCCCCCTGTGTCCCGCACATGCGCGTTGCGGATCTCAAGTTGGCGACCATTCAATAAGGTGCTGCGGAATTAGACAAAATATGAAGAGTCAAAGTGTTGGTTAGCGTCACAGAATTTAAGAAAAAGGGGTTGAAATATTGCTTACTGAGAATACATGTAGTTTGCTATATCAATAGGGCAAATTCTTAATAAAAGGCTAACCTAAAAAGGAGATGAAGATATTTATCTTGTATCATCTGTTTATTTTGAAAGAAAGTTATTACTTGGGATGCCACATATGAACACCAAGCAATGATTAGGTTTTTATCTTATATATTCGCATAAATAATGCAAGAAGCTGCCAAAAAAAAAAACAGTTTTGCATTTTGACAAACAAATAAAGAACCCAAATCCTGACCATATATTCTCATCTACTCACGTGACTCTTCCGTTGTTCCTGACGGGTTTCCCCGCCTTGTACCACGTGACGGCGGGAAAGGGGATTCCCATGGCGGGGCAGTTGAGGACGACCGCGCCGCCCAGTGTCACTTTGGGCATCGTGTCGCTACCGTCGTTGTCTTATTAGCGCGCCGCAGGCGCTGCCTTTATTAGCGCGCCGCAGGCGCTGCCTTTATTAGCGAAACCTAAGTATATATTCTCCTCTACTCACGTGACTCTTCCGTTGTTCCTCACGGGTTTCCCCGCCTTGTACCACGTGACGGCGGGAAAGGGGATTCCCATGGCGGGGCAGTTGAGGACGACCGCGCCACCTAGTGTCACTTTGGGCATCGTGTCGCTTCCGTCATCGTCAATGTAAGGCGGAACTGCAAAAAAAAAAAATGAAACTCATATATGTTAATATTTTAACTTTTTTAAAATGTTCATTGCCGTAAAAAAAAGTATTTGTTTTATTTTAAATAACATGTTTGGGAATTGTGCAACAACTCATCTGATTCTTCAAATTATTCACTTGCTAAATCAATGTGTTTCATCAGAGAATTATGCTTCAAATATCCAAGGGAAATTCGACTATGTGACCTTTTGCGCTAAGTCGACAGAAATCTGACTGATGCCCGGTGCAAGACTTGAATCGAGCACGAACATAAACCATATGTAAAAATGGGCCAATGTACATGTATATAATCCAGCAAGCCATGTTTTATCTTGGTAATAAAACCCTTTATATCAACACCCTTTTTAATGCAACCCAACAAGAATACATACTGAGTACGGCCATATCAAATATCTTTTCAGCCTCGCCCGCCGGATTCGTAGCCCTGCAGGAGTAGGCGCCAGTGTCCTCGACCTGCGCCTTCCGGATTTCCAACTGGCTGCCACCTAGCAGCAGGCGGAGGTTGGCCATGCGCGAAGGTAGGATCACGCGTCTGGCAAAGGTATATGTTATACTAAATAAGTACAATTTTTTTTCAGTAATTTTCGAATTATTTATATTTTTGGATTTTCATATTCTTTAGTGATTTTTTTTTCATATTTCTTATTATTTCATCTCATGTATCCCTCCTTTTGAAACAAAATTTGCTTACCCGCCCTTGAGCCATGTGATTTCCGGGTTGGGTGTTCCATAGGCGACGCAGTTGAGAACCAGCGTCTCGTTCACAATCACTTTTGGGTTTGCCACTGTGCTCACTGAACCGTCGATGTAGGGAGGCACTGAAATGGTTCA
>LQRL01065716.1:715-18476 GCA_001703475.1 Hydroides elegans | reverse complement strand
TATATGTTACATGTATTATTACACATTGAATTTGGGGTCCCATATTCCGATCACCTTACGATTCTCAGTCACCTTCATTTGAGCGTCAATAAAAAAATAACGTTCACTATTTTCAATATAGTTTATAGTGAAAATAAATCTATATATGTACACCTATACTCACGAAAAAAATCAAAATTGTTAGATACTTAACTACAAAGATATATCAATTCAAAGTCAATATTTCGCATTTTTCAAAGATTCCCAGGTCCCAGATTCCGATCGTCACGTCTAAAATTTGTATCAACCCCTTTTGATGTTTCTGTAATAACTTTCTATGGACCTGTGGACCAGAATATATGCTAATTTTTCTATTACTCAATATTGTATTTTATCTATATTTTATTTTTTTTTATATATATCAACATATTTAGTCGATTATCATAAGAAATAATAAGACAAATTGATTTGTTTGATTATACCACTTTATGACTTTGACCGTTTAACCATGTTTTGAATATACATTTCATAATTAATGTCGAAATCTATTAAAACCAATTATACATGTACAGGTTCAGATTTCTGGTACATAATTTAAGTTGCTATATTTCCGCGATGATCTATTTATCTTACAGCTTTTGTTTCACTGTTATTTCACAAAATAACTAAGTTATGTTGAAACATCCCCTATTTTATAAAATTTCGAATTTTAAAAGAGCGATAATTCTGTTCCTTTTTGTAATATAGAACACACAATTAGCTGTTAGATAGTCCCTGTTGGGAGTATTAATATAATATTGCAATCATTGTATTTAGTACATTAAAATAGAAGAAGTGATCAAAATAGATTTTTCGCCACATACCATAACTAAGGGTAAATAGTTCGACACCAATGGCCGGTTCCAGAGGTCGAGATTCAATCCACGATAATGTAGGGTATTATTCGGTCTACTCCACGATTGCCAAGCTTAATCCAAGCTTAATCCAAGATTGCTTAAATAATCTTAAGATAAATCCTCGATTATTTTTCGGTTTCAACCCCTTCGATCAACTTTGGAAATTGGAATCCAGGACTAATCTAGGATGATTTTTTGTATCTTGTGATAATACGAGTATTACACCAAAAACAGTTGGTCTATTGACATATCTAACTGTTTTTATTGATAAATATATCTCAATGTATCTATGCATGGCGTGTTTGACCTTTGTTTTAATATTTGATATAAACTATCAATGTACTTGCCTATTGCTATAAAAGGGATGGTCGTTATTGTATTATCCAAACACACTTTAAGGTATCAAAGTATCTCAATCTATAGAAAATAACAAGCATTCTTGAATGATCAAACAAGCATAGACTACGATTTCATGTTTTGTTCACCAGATAATAATTTATAGTTCATTATTCTATGAGGGAACCAAAGTAACTGGATTTTAATACTCCAGCTGAAATATAAGTATAATCATATACATTGCCATAAACTTCACAACGGATATTAGACAACATTGATTTTTGCTATATTTTCACTTCAATGTAGGAATGTTATACTGCAATATGTACTTAATGATACCCAATATAGTTATGAAAGAAAATTCAAGTATTTCGGCTTGAAGCTGCAACATTTACAAATCATACCCGACTTAATCCTGGTAACACCCAAAATTACATTTTCAGCCTTGGATTGACCGTAATCCACAGGTCTGGAACCCGAAAATATCAAGATAAATCCCCGATTACTTTAAATCTCGGAGTTATCTCGACCTCTGGAACCGGCCACAAGGCTTATAAAAAGTAAGTGTTTGCTCTATCTTTCGAATTTATAAAGCTTAGGTGTGTCACTTAATTTAGAAAAAAAAACATCTTCAAGCTCTATATATTGATTCAAATGATGACCATTTTTGGAAACAAAAATGTCCTGTTATACACGGTAATTACGATACCTGTATAAAGTGGTAAACAATAGGGAAATAGATTGGTGAAACTGAAGAAGTTCTTTGCTACTTCGACAACGTTTCAATAAGATATTTTGAGCGTATTACTTGACCTTGTGAGGACGTCTTGAGCGTATTACTGAGCGTTGTCAGGAAGGAAACGTGACGAAGACGTGATGAGGACATTAATGGGTGGGTGCAACTAGTGATGTTGAGGGTGTACTGGACATTTAAACAAGCCCGTGTTAGAAAAGCTAATGTTTGAGGCACAAGCTTGCTTCTAAGGGGTTATTACATTGACAAGCATTGTGTTGTCAATGAAATTGTCCTCGGAGTGCAATTAGTGTTAGGCCGGTTTTCTCCAAGAATGAATCAAACTTGCTTAAACACCATTTATTCTTTAAATAACGAAAATTGGAATCACTTTTATGTTTTATGCTCTGTATGCATGGAATTCTATTATGAAACCATATTTTTATTTGATACCAGTTACATACCACAGAACCATTATATACTTTTAAATTATTCATTCTTTGGCATTCAATGTAGAATACATATCAGTATTGCAAGCTTGAGTAATGCTCAAACACTTGCAGCCAAGAAAGATATTTATACTCCAAATCCCTCCTCGCTCAGGCTACGCTTGGGTCTAACACCGGTAGTTGCAACCGGACATAAAAGTATAACCTGACGTTGTGAGGACACTTACAGCGTATATTTATGAATGTGGAGCGATATTATTTAGCAAATTTCGGAGAACAATTTAATCGCATCATTTATCTCTAATCAACCAATAGAGACTAAACATAAATAAATGTTTTGAATCATTTGTTCAAATATTGATTACTGTGTGGGAGGCCATCAAATACAATGAGTTTAATAGAGCTAGCACCTCCCTTATTTCAGAAACATACTTGGGGAATATATAGCTATCTGGTCACTAAAAGTCTTAACCGGAACAATTCTTTTATAAAAACATTGGGAAGGTCGCGAAATAATAATGAAATAATAAATAATGTTTATCCCATTCGAACAAGATTAAGATGAAAAAAAAATTTGTATGTTAAGAAATTGGGAGTTTGTGAGTAGCCTACCCCGTATCAATGCGAAACCATTCACAATTAAGATAACAATATTCAGATTACCGTAAAATTTCTTATTAATTTATTCGTTGCAGATTTGAAGTCGCATAACGCAGAACAATATGGCGGAAAAAGCTCCTGCAGCTCAAGACTCGGATTTGAAATGTCCAAGCTGTTTCAAGAAAATGACGGAACCAAGGGCCCTCCAGTGCTTCCACCTATTCTGCCAGCCTTGTGTCGACGTCATGGAGCTAAAAAAAGGAGCATCAGACCCAAGCTATCACTGTCCCATTTGTGCTGAAGTAACGCCAAAGGACCACGTTCAGCGATCGGAAACTATTGAGGAATTACTGGGAATGGTCCAAACCACAAAACCGGAAGATATGAAATGTAGCCAGTGTAAGGTTGAAGTACCAACAAAGCGTTGTCTAGACTGTAAGGACAATTTCTGTGCGGATTGTCAGAAGGCACATAACAAATGGGCTATGCTAGCTCATCATAAATGGGTGGATCTTTCCGAGACGCTAAAACATATGATTGACAAGAATGAGTATTGCCCAAAGCATCCACAAGAAATAATAAAGCTACGATGTTGTGATTGCAAACAGTTGATTTGTCTCAAATGCGGTTGTGACGACCATAAAACGCACAAGATTGAAGACATTGATTCAGTTATTAAAGGCTCGCAAGATACCACGCGAGCTAAAATAGACCAGGTGCAAAACATATTAAAGCAGAGTGAGGATCTCCTGACGCAAGCAACACTTAGAGGCGAAACGATCAAACAAAACTATGAAGAAATGGAAAAGGATATCGACAAGAAACGTGATGAGATCATTAGGAAGGTTCGCCAAGACTGTAAGCAATTAAAAGACCAGCTAGAAGTAGAAAAATTGGAAGATTTTGGAAGCGTTGAAAAATGTAGGAAAAAGGTGGAGAGCGAAATTCAGAGTCAAAGAAATACAATGATTCTCGGTGAATTAGCTCTATCGACCGCGCATGGTACTAGTTTTCTTACAACGGTTGATTCAAGCATTGGAAACGCATTGGATAGACGAACACGGGATAAAACTACACATTGGGCCTTGCAATGTAAACCCGGAAAACAGTTTTCCGAAGAGACCAATATTCCGTCCAATCTTATTGGTCAAATAACTCTTCAGTCCGCGGAAAAGCTAAACTGTAGATTAGCAGATGTAGTAAAACTTCAGGCAAACCTAATTAAGGAAACATTATTACGAGGATGTTGCACCAAATTTATAAGAATCGAAAACAAACTATTTTTCAATCATATCGATACCAACAAATTTCATGTTTACGATCTAAACGGCGTTTATTTAAGAACCATAACATTTGAGGCGCTGCGAAAATGCCGGTCAATGATCAAAGCTGACAAGGAGCTTTTGGTGGCTTCAGAAAACGGTCTTCATTCGGTAGATTTGAATGGGCAAGTCAACGCAACTATTTTGCACAAGAACGTCTGCGATGTTTCAGCCTTCGGAGATACGATTTTTGCACTGAGTGGAAATGAAGGAAAAGTGCACATCATCAAAACGAATCACAACAATCATTACTCCTATGCAGCTGACTTTGAATTAAAGGATTTCAAACCGGAAGCCAACAACACGATACTGGCAACTGAGGACTATGTATACACTGCTCAATATTCATTATTTGGTTTAGTTGATAAATACAGTCATTCCGGTACGCATATTGTGTCATTTAGAGGGTCTCGTTATCCAAGGTTATCTGGAGTGGATAAGGATGCCACTGTTCTCATTCTACGAACGCAGACAGATCGTCGCTTAGCAACATTGTCGAAGGAAGGTGTGTGGGGACAACTTTCACTGACTGGTTTATGGGAACCATCTTGTGCAATCATTGAAGATAATCAGTTGTGGCTTGTTCACCAAGATAATCGTTTCGTCCAATATCAACTCCAATGAAACCATTTGATCAGACACATGTGAAACGAAGGTTGACTTTAAAATTGCGTATTTTCTACGTACTTTCATTAACATGTTGTCTATCAATGTTGTTTATGCAACCTGTGGACAATTGGTGGTGATATCCCGTAGGACAGTATGGTATAGATGCAAAGCCCAAATGGGGTGGGGGTTCATATAATTATAATTTTCAGCATTATAACCACAACAGTGCATTTCCATTCATATTTGTAATTAAAAAAAAAATGTTAAAATCACTGTAAATAAACGAATTACGCAAAAACGTGTTTTTTTTTACATTTTAACAGAATCATAAACAGGACACGCGACACAGATAAAGCACAAAAATTAACTGAAAATAGATTAATGAATGAAAAGATTTTATCCACTCATAATATATAAATACCTCGATCTTAAATTCGAACTTCTTGTTGTGTTTTTCAAGCATTTTCACGGCATCCGAATAATCCATTCTGAAACATTGTTATTTAAGATTATCATATGACATACATGTATGTATATTTAATTAAATTGCTTTTTTTCAATAAAATGATCAATTAATCATTAGAAACTATTTGTAAGTGATAACACCGGTTTTTTATGCTATTTATTTATCAAAAGTTGTAAAGGATAAATAATCTAATGAATAAACAAATCAAACCTTACGAATGGCTTTTCCATAAGTGTTTCAATAATTTTCTGCAATTAAAGATAGAAATTTTCATATACAATCATTGTTTTCAAAGCAACTTCCTATCAACATTTTTGTATACTTTGTATATATATATATATTTATTTATTTAACGCAATGGTGGTTCATTTTCAAAAAAAGTCTTTGAACACAATACCCTAGACGAAGAAGATTCTTCATATAGTCATATAGTTTACCTGCGTTTAAAATTAATCATGTTATATTCTCGAAATAAGGCTAGGCATTATGTCTAATACTTACTTGGTGGTTTTTCGGAAGTTCTTTATTCTTCCAATAAACATCAACATCATCTTCGTGCTTGTTCAGGGTCTCTTTGGTTATATGTTTTATAAGTTCTTCCATTACCTTAAGGAAATTAGAGTGTAAATTTAAGGATTCTATGCCAGAGAAGTATTAATGTAGGAAAGCCTATTTATGAATTGACATATGCAAAGTGTCATAAGATTCCCTGATCAATGCCATATACCGAAATCCATGAACAATCGAAAAATGTTATACATTTTATCTAATTATTTTTTTTATATGTAGAAAATTAGTTTTGTCTGTTAAAAGCGATCATTCTGAATTCAGAACATTCTAGTCATGTTGCTTTATTATTAGGTATTGAAGGGAGCCTTGAATCATGCATACTGCTTGAACTTCCGGAACTCAAGAGTAGCATCGACACAACTACATGTATAATCATATGGTCGCGTTTGTGACTAATGACTTGCTTAGACACAGCTTTTAACATCGATATTTTTAAGTACTAATAAAATCAGTCTGGAAAACAGAACTTCTTCTCTGTGCATGATTTTTCGGTTTTCGATATGGTTTTAATGAATATTTGGTCAATAATGGGTAAAATTCAAAATTTTATTAATGCTTTGTTCCAGCTTTAATGGCGCCATCGGGCGCCCTGACCTTTGATTTAGGGCGCCATTTCAAAATTAAGGGCGCCCATGGCGCCTGGCGCCTTCCTAGGAAAACCCCTGAATGTTAATGGATGTTTCTCTTTGGTTTTTATCAAATTATAAAATAATGTCTAGAATTATAGAGGGTGATAAAAAGTAATCAATAATTACCGTATTAACATCTTCAATAGATTCGGTACAGTTCATTTCGCTCTCCACCATGTAGAATTCAGCCAAATGATGTCGACCAACTGAATTCTCGGCTCGAAACGTGGGCCCGAATGTGTAAACTTTGTTAAATGCCCTTATAAAAGAGAAATAGAGAGTTGATATAGAAATTCAATTATCTGGTTTTATAGTTACTTCAACGATACACAAATTCATGATACATGTTTATGCATCAAGCATCTTCTATCAACGTACTTTATATTGAAAAAATATCGGAAATAAATTGTATTGAACGGCTTAAAATTTCATTTTCTCAAAAGATTCAGATAAACTTCAGCAGTTGTTTTTGAAATATGTTCATATATATTGTCCAAATTTCCATATGTTTCTTACTACCAAGGTTAAATAATATAATAATGTGAATATTAATAAAATAATATAATTACCCTGTCATCACTTCAAGATGCAGCTGCCCTGAAACCGTCAAATATGCGGATGTGTTGAAAAAGTGCTTGGATTTCGATTCATCGTTCTCTAATTTCTTCATTATACTTTTATTGGAAGGCTGAAATTTGAAAAGTATTTTTTTTATCAATTTGATTTGATTTCTTTGGAGGTTTAGATATAATTCAATACCCCTTGTAAACGTACTTTATGTATGTATGCCTAATAACCAAAGGGTTTATTATTACATTTCATTCTTAAAGAAACAGAAAAGAAACAAATCTATATCAACACAGGCCGTATTTTTAAGATAAAGCGGGATAAAACATTTCAGTATTGCCCTCACAACACAGAACATTTTAATGATAGGCAAACATAATCATTTGGCGTTAAGAACTTCGACCTTCACTTGCTTCTAAACATGCGTATCTGCTCATTCCCTACAGTACTCAGCTCAGGGGCAATAGATTTCCGTATTACCCTCAATATATTGACCCTTTCTTAAATCAGGTTATGCAAATATGACTGACCTCGACTTCAAAAGCTTCTCCTGCTCCTTCGCAATCATTGGAT
Organism: Hydroides elegans; assembly: GCA_001703475.1. Lineage (NCBI taxonomy): Eukaryota > Metazoa > Annelida > Polychaeta > Sabellida > Serpulidae > Hydroides > Hydroides elegans. The sequence continues at coordinate 10,747 of LQRL01065716.1, read as the reverse complement.
GATAAGATCGGGGTGTGTATTTGGATATAGTCGTTGCTCTGAAGAAAAGGGTGAATTGAGATACATGTATTATACAAATATTAACAGGTATAGATCATGCGTAGAGAAATATCTCATAGAAAATTTTATATTTTGGTTTAATTTTTACCCCCTTTCCATTCATATAATTTATTTCCTTGTTTGTTGATAAGCTGATAGTTAGCTGATAGAAAGAAAATACATGGTATTGTTTTTGTATCCGTATTTTTACCATGACATGATAACAACATAAAAGACAATGACTGAAATTAAATATTCAAGAAAATAAGAAAAGGAAAATAGCTTCCATTTGTTTATAGAATTCTATGAATCTCTTTTCAAATAATACAGGGTAATTTCGAGGGTAAATCAAGATTACCCAGGCAGTATTGAGGTTTCCCCGAAAAAAGTACCGGGGTAGAAATTGAATCAACCGAGGCAGAATTTAGTAACCGTCCAAAAATCAATGCAAAATTGAATCTACCTAGGCTGAATTCAGGCACCTTCGAAAAATTACCGAGAGAGAATTCTGGCTTATGCTACACCCTGTAAGTACCTGATAATACTGATGAATAGCGTGAGTAGCCGTATTGCGTATTCTAGCTAGGGATGCCATGAGTTCGGTACGAAAACGAAGATGAGGTATTTGACGTAAGTAGTCGGCTGGATGAGAGTTCTTGTCGTTTGCTCTGTGGACCTTGATTGGATAGGTCTGCAAAAACAAATAAAGTAAATAATAATATTTCTATACCTTATAAATACTGAGCAGTATTTTATATATACCAGTATATAATCGTTTGAACGAACACTTGATATGGAATTGCAATCGGGATGATGAGTTATTTGGATCATAAAATGTGCAACGAAAACAATTTTTATGTGCAAAAGTCGTATTGATAGATATTATAATGGAACAAATTTTGTAATCTTTTGATAAGGAAATATATTTTTTTAATATCACACTTATGAAATCGAATTTTTATTGAAAATATCAAGACCAATGAAATATCACTTAAAGAGGTAAAAATGTCAAACTCTTTAATTCAACACGGAACTTATTAAGACCTGACGTTCGACGGTAGATAACACGCGCATTGAGTCTGGCTGAAGATCAAAGGGCTGCTGTCTACCACCCGACACAACGAGTTGTCCCTCTGCCTCAATGTAACTGCCTACAGTGTATTCCCTGTCAAAAGTGTGTTTAAGTATAGTGCACTAGAAAATGTAAAAGTCGATTATACGTATACATGTAGTAGATAATGTAAAAGTCTATGATATATATACATGTATGTATAAAGTGCCGTCCACACTGCACTCGCTCGCTTTTGTAAAAACGAGCGAGCGAGTAAATTCATAAGTTTTGTTATTTTGATAGTGACCGTCCACACTGCGCTCGCTCGCTCGCTTTTATAAAAGCGAGCGAGCGAGTGGATTGCTCTTTGACTTTACTTACTCGCTCGCTCGCTGGAATTGAATAAGGTTGCACAGGGGGATTCACTAGTTTTTATTTATTTTTTTTAATGTTTTTTTTTTGTTTCTATTGTCAACCTGAGTAAAGGCATAATGCCATGTAATATAAAAAAAATGCATAAAAAAGATCTTTCACAATATTAAATGTCTTTCTAATTCATCTAAATATATACAATTATATGTGAGCTTAGAATTTTACTATATAGTTGTTCAAAGGGATACAATACGTTTTCTAAATTTATACAAACCTGTAAATATATGCTGCTTAATATTTATATCAATTGATATAAACATTGGTAATTTAATGAATCGATTGTTTACGTCGATTCAATTGTGACGTATATATGAAGGTGTAGACACATTTGAGGAAAACACGCTTGTTTCATTTTGGAAACAACCACTTTTTGGCGTTACGCAAAAAGGAAACAACGACGAAACAATGATGAAACAATTATGAAACAAGCATTCGGGTGATCACTGTAAATGTTGGATCGCAAAAATGGCATTACATTCGAAAAGCGTGATGTTTATGATTATTGCATCACAAAGATTACTGTAGACAATTGCAAAACAATTGTTTGGTTCAATTGTTATAATCTATTACGCAATTTCGATATTTTATTGCTGCGATTGATGGATAATGAACAATTTTACATTAATACATGTAATATCCAAAATTTGAGGCATTCATGCGTTGAAAATATTTGCGTTCACGCAAACGCTTGTTTCCTCGTTATTTCCTTCTTGTTTCCTCATTGTTTCATCGTTGTTTCCACGTTGTTTCCTCATTGTTTCCTCGCAGTTGCACGTCAAAAAGGAAACAATGTGGAAACAAGCGTTGTTTCCTCATATGTGTCTTCACCTTGACTGCGTCAAATACGCTATAATTCATAATTGATATATTTTTTTTCGTCAACCTCTTAAGAGCAAACATGGCTGAGAAAATAAATCTCATAAATGCAATTTAAGAACGCGAGCACATAAAACAAAACAAATGATAAATTCAGAGAATGATCTCTTTATCTTTGATTGCGAATAAATAATGCATAGGTCTTAATTTATTTTTAGGCTATTAAGGAGTCAAACTATTCCTTTAATATTTTCTCATTTTTTTACTAAGCAATTTTAAATTAAAGCTCCTCCGAAGATCAATTAAATTATTATTGTGAACTAAAAAAACAACATTTTTTTAAATGGTTAAAAATCTTTCATATAATGTTTAAGGTCTTCATAATTCTCAGCGAGCGAGCGAGTGCAGTGTAGATGGTCATGCGCTTTTACAAAATCGAGCGAGCGAGTGCAGTGTGGACGGTACTTAAGTCATTTATACATATACATGTATGTACAAAATATAAATGCATAATGATATATTTGTTTTTAGGGGGTGAGAATATTAAAGAGATTGTATAAAATATAAATGCATAATGATATATTTGTTTTTAGGGGGTGAGAATATTAAAGAGAATATGAAATAGAACCTGAATTGATAGAAACAAAGCTGTAGGCCCCAACCTTTGGGGTTGGGGCCTTAATTATCGCTGGTTTGAAATCGTATGTATAATTCGTAATAGTGTATCAATTAAATAAATATATCATACTTTATTAGATCGAATACATTAACATCTCATCGCTCGAAATCAGTTTGATTTCAATTATTATTCTATTAGGAACTGCAAATACAAACTTAGCTGCATACAAACTTAGCTGCATTGTTTTAATATGTAATATTTTTATATTATCTTTGTTGCATAGCTTAAATACAATATAGATACATACTCAGTCATCATTTCTGCTGGAGCAACTATTTGAACATGTCCTCGGCAAGTGTTATCACACACTTTTATGAAGTTCAAGCTTTTGTGGGATTGAAGGCCAGTAATCCATCCCTACAATAACGAGGAAGTATTTGTGAAACACGAAAAGGCCGCAACCGCCCCCGATTCGTTGGGGTATTGACTATCTCGTGTATGCCCAGATTTTGGAAAATCACAGCTTTTGGGCATTTTTCGGTCAAATTCCGGTGGAGGAGGCACATCTACACACCAAGACCTTTCATTTGAAGCTATTCCTTATTATTCATTCGTTGAGTCCGAAAGGCTATAGCCATACTTGACTTTGTTGTCGTGCAGCACTTCCAGTGCCATACAAAAAATAAACAAAATCGGCAAAACTCGAATAAACTGTACAACTCTGAATAAAATCTCCATATTTTTTTCTCTACGACGATATGGTACAAAGATACAGCCTGGAAAAGCGCATGTTTTGAAAAACCGTTGTTTTAAGAGGTTTAGGCCATATTCGGCCAATTTTGGTAGCCGAATGTGGCCGGGTCGGTCAAAAGGCACATCTACACACCAAGACCTTTCATTTGCGCCCACTCCCACGTCTATACGACCATACGTTACAAAGAAATAGCCTGGAAAGCTCATGTTTCGAAAAAAACGCTGTTTTTGGACACTTTGGCCTATTTCCAGGTCTGTATGACCATCAGTTACAAAGATACAGCCTAGAAAATAATCGATGGGACAGACGGACGGACACATCTCATCTATAGGCCCCCTTTTGGGTTGGGGCCTAAAAAAATAAACACATAATTTCATGCAACTGGTATTTTCCACCATTGAAATGAAAGACAAAAAGAAGACATATGGATAAAACTTCACCGAAACGCCGTGCAAGTAATTTACTGAAATTTTTAGAGATAAATCTTGTTTTATCGCTCAATGAAAACATACTTTTATATGCACATTCGGAAGCTCGGGCGTATTGAGTTGGAGAATTTGCTTGACATTTGTACTCTTTTTACGTATACATATGCCATTTCGGTTGACATTTGATATTAATTGCATAAAACAACAATTTTTAAATATTGTCCTTAACATCTTGGAAATAGCTATTGCATTACACATGGAGCGATTATATATGTTATGTTCGGGATATAATCAATCACCAAACAAAAACCATTTACAAAATAATCAATCAGGCAATCTTGATCTTGATCTTGATTATATATGAGACGTCGTATGACATTCCTTCACCACGCATTCGCCAAGTATTTAATTATTTAATTTCCGAACATAGTTTGAAAAACCCTCGAGCTGCTCTGGTGCTCTGGTTGTAGTTGTCTAATGTAGTTTTAGGTAAACCATTCCAATCGTGAATTGTATTTGGAACAAAGCTATATTTGTAAGTGTCTGTTTTGCTTTCTACGTGACCTAAGGGATGTTAGCTTAAGATCGTTTAGGATGTTTGTCATGGAACCAGGTTCGTAAGAATAAATTCCAATAATGAATCTAGCTGATCGCTTTGGAACTTGTTCTATTTTGTCTTACAAATATATTTGAAAGGGATCCCAGGCTGCACTGGCGTATTCAAGGCCTGGCCTAACTAGTCCTTTATAGGCTTGGAGCTTAACACTTTTGGGACACATTTTAAGATTTCTTTTCAAAAGACCAAGAGTTCTAGACGCTTTATTACACATAGCGTTTATATGGTATTTCCAATTTAGATCGTTTGTGGTGTAGACACCAAGATATTTGATTTTGTCAAGGAATTCTAGCTTCGACCCTTCGAGAGCATAGTCGAAGGTTATATTTCTTCGCTTCTTAGAGAACCTGATCATATTACATTTAAAGGGTTGAAAACGCATACCCCAATCACGGGCCCATTGACCGAGACGGTTGATGTCATGTTGCAGAGCAATACAATCTTGAACACTACGTATGACCCTATAACAAACGCAATCGTCAGCGAAAAGTCGAATTGTAGGGCAAACGCACTGGACTATGTCGTTAAAAAATATCATAAATAAGATAGGACCTAAAACTGTACCCTGCGGTACACCAGAGACAACCTTAGCCGTTTGAGAAACGGAACCATTCACAACCAGCGACTGAGATCTATTAGAGAGAAAACCTGATATCCAATTTAAGACTTGCTTAAAGACGCCATATTGATGAAATTTCAGTTTCCTGCATTGAAGCATAATCAGGCACGGATTTAGAGGGGGCGCACCCGGTGCACGCCCCCCTGTTCGCCCTTATATATAAGACAAGAAAATAAATTTGCCCCCCCCGGTTCAGTCTGATAATTTATTCTGTTACGCCCCCAGGTTCTATAATTTCTGGATCCGCACCTGATAATACTTAAGATGTTTATATCGAATAGATTAAGCATACACAATTAAAGTTGTACTCATTTTTGGCAGACACTGAAATTGCATCAAATAGTAAGCTTTAATATTCAATTTTACTAAAAATCAGAAACAACAAACAACTTTAGGGAAAACTATGATTCATTCACTAATAGCATTTCAGCCGGAATAGAATTAATCTTCCATATAAAGGATAAAATATTATTACTAGTTTGACGACATTGTTTAATGCATCAGTGCATTCAATGATAATGCTTGAAGTGGGTTGTAAATAGCATGAATCTCCTTTGGGAGATAATTCGATTATTCAAGTTCAAAATGTTTTATTCATTGAAATATAACAAATTCATATGCAAAATTATCAATGAACAGGCGTATCATGGAAGTATACTTTTTCTAATTGGTATGCCTTATAGACAACCGAACATTTATTACAACCATAACCTTATAATAATAAAAAAAACAAATGCAAAAAAATGTAAAAAGAAAAAAAATACATAAGACAGCGTAAATGCAATGATACATTACGATATAGTGGCAAGAAGGGACGAGAATGCAATGCAGTGATTCGAAAGTTTATTTACATATTTATCTAGTTCGTTCTTAAACGATTTTGTTTGGTATAAACATGTATATGCAAGTGAACAAAAATTAAATTGTTAAATTTGAAAACGGTCTTTTGAATTTCAGTGCTATTAAAATATTCAATTATCATGTATACATCAAATATATTTATACTTGAACTACTTACTTTTCCATGTACTTTGTTAATGGACTTTACAAGTCAAATTAATCTTTTTCCGTCATAAATTGTCGGAAATTAAGTGATAAGTATAACCTTTTTTTTGGATCGAAACAATATCGGTCATTTATTAGGTGATTTTGTTACCTTTTTACTGCGTTGTGCGTCAATTGACGTCGTCAGCCAAAAAATACAGCTTCTCCGGTCTTGGGCGGCTTGCTTGGCGTCCATGAAGGTGAGAGCAGCCCATTGCGTGATTTTGTCTGTCCATTGCATTCTCGGTCTCGAGGTCTCGAGCAATGAACTGCTCTGTTCCTGCTATTCGTAACACCTCAGTGTTTGTGAAACGCCATGTTCAGCGTATTCTTAGCATTTGCCTCCACAGTGTCCACATTTCAGAAGCTTCTAGGCACTGCTGCGATATTTTGTTGAATGTCTATGTCTTTATCACACATCAGTTGATAAACCTAATACTAGATGTTTTGTGTGTGTTTTTGTTTTAGAGTGCTTACGGTTTGTCAGTACCGTTCCCATTTTGTTGGAAAATATCTTGCAATTTCGGTTCTTCTGTTAATGTTCTACTCGTTTTTGTCATTTTCCGTACACATACACATACTTGGTGACCTGCCCATCAACCTGCTCATACAATTCGATTGTCAGGTTTGGCATCTATATTTTCTTTCTTATCACCACTTTTGTTGTATTGTTGATATTTATTGTCATTCTAAAGTGTTTATCTTCTTCATTTATTCACAGCTAATATTTGTTGTATATTCTCATATTCTGTGGTAATTGTTGTATCATCCACATACCTGAAGTTGCGTATACTTCTATCATCGACGGAACCCCCCTCCCCCATCATTTTCAATCACTTTGAAAATAAGCTCAGCAAAGAGATTAATAAGATACGGTAGAATACATATCCCTTTCCCTCTTATTATGTGTATTCATTCAGAGCTTCCTTGCTCTGTACGTACTAATTCTGCCTGTTACCAGTAAAGAATTCAGTAAAGCCTGACTACTTTTCCCATTTGTTTCACGTCGAGCCCAGCTACCTTGAGTTTTTCTATTTATTTCTCTTGGTTGGTCTGTCGAATACCATCTCACAGTATATAAAGCGTATGTATAGATATTTCTTTTTATAACTTCATCAATTTTTATATCTCTCATTGTTCTTCTGGGATTAGATATGCCTTCACAGATTCCCTATCCTTTCCGGAATCAATCCTGATTTCCGACTATAGACCGGTCTATTGCTGCGCTGTCTCGATCCAAGATTATCTTAATGAGTTTTTTTATTCATGTGAATCATAAGACTGATGGTTTTGATGTCGGTGCAGTTTGTGTTTTATGGCTTCTTAGTTACATTCAGCTTTATTTTCATTCATAATTGTTGTATATTATGTTACTTTTCCTATAAAAGAATTCCATACCTTTTCTTTTCTTGTTAAAATGCTAACCAACCAAACATGCTGGTCTATATTACTTCACAAAAAGAGCTTCTAAAAGCTTTTAAAAATATGAAATTATTCTCGTTTTTATAGATATACTGTATTTGTTTTATTGTGTATTATGTCTCTCTGTCTCTACATCATCCGTTATTTGAATCAATTCCGAGTCATTTTAATCCATGGTAATAAATTATCGGGATTGTGAGACTTGTTCGTGTAACTGCATTATTTAGTTTTCATTAAACATTTACCTTTTGAAAAGGCATAGGACAAAACCGGATGATGACCGTCATCCCAAATGTATATACCCCACCCTTTGGATTCAAGGTTAACTACTCTTGCATCCGAAATACAAATTAGGCGAAGTATTTGCATTTTTACCAAAATAAATCAATGAGTTAAATATTAATTTTGAATGCATACATTGCAAAAAGTTCTAAATCTATTTTGTACCAATATTAGTATTTATTATAATCATATGAATGGTATAGTTTCTGTTCGATTTCGCAAGCTGGGTTTAATTTTTCTGATTTATATCAATTAGTGTTCTGTTTCAAATAATTTGAACCAAATAGTAAATATTTTGATTAAATAGTGAAAGAAGAATTGAAGATTGATAAGACTTACTAAGTGTATTTGGGAAAGTTAGGTGCACTATTCTATGTGTCATCACATTTCACTTCATGAAGCTGCCTTGAATAAGAACAAAAATATGTGGAAGAAACTAGCGATTTTTGCTTAAGTTATATTAATTTGATTATTTAAATCACAATTTCTCAGCTATCACGAGATTCCATGATTGCACCATAGAAATATAACTGAAACAGTCAAATTAGTTCAAATAGTTTCAAATACACTTTGGGCTGTCTGATCTCAAACATAGAACATGGAACATTGATAATGGTAAGTAATATTCAATAATATCGTATGGGAACCTCAGACAAAAAAAATAATGTTAATGTAATTAGAATTCTATCTTTATTATGTTTTCCTTCATAAAAAATTAAAACAGTGCAAAATTATTTAATTTGCCTAAAACACGAGGCAATGTTTGTTTGATAAGGACCCATTAATTAGTCAACTTTTCCAAATGACCCAAAATGCATTTTCAAAAAGAAAATTAGTATGAGTTATTGGTTTCGGATAGTTGTAGGACGGTGTTTATTTCATAATTTGCATTAATATGCATAAGCTATTCACTATATACGGACCGAATTTTATAATCATATATCTGCTTTGTCTTGCTCAAAAATACATGGAAAGTTGAAGAAGATGAAAAAAGTGACCCGTTTTTCAAACCGAAATTTTTTTGAGATAATAATGATATATATGGGTAAATGACTAGCATTTAACAATGGAACCCCGCAATCTTACCACTTGAAATACATAATGAATAATCATAATTTGATTTTTTATATCAAAGACACAATTGTTGTTAGTGTGCAGATGGATCTATTTTGATAACAAAACTATCTTAATAATGTTGCTTCGTTGACCGGGTGTTGTAGTTCTTCACTGAGTATGCACCCCTGGTTTGCTACATTTTATATATACAAATAGTATTTGTTGTTTCTAATTGGGCTAGAGTAGCACACCTTATGAGCTGATGTGTCCTAGAAATCTGGATAAAATACTCGCTAGCTTGATCTCAGATTTTAGGAACACCGTTTTGGTTAATTTCTTAATGAATAATGAGAATAACTATATGGAAATGTATTCAATTGCTTGCATAATAAAATAAGTGATATTGTTATATATTATTGGTAATTTAGTTACATTCAATATTTAAATTTTCGCAAAAAAGTGTTTCCATTCCTGCTTTCATTTCGGCATGATAAATAGGAACAGCTCAGCTAGCTTGAAAAAAGTGAACCTGTTGTTTTGGTTGCAATATTTGAATATTCGAAAAGATTTTTTGTTGCATTTATAAGGTGGTTTTTAATTTTATTTAGCACTTCTTTGAAACAGTTTTGGTGGATTGCCCTTCACTAGAGAAAACATAGTTGGTTCAAAGAAAGTCCATATGGTTAGTTAATTAATACACAATATGTCGCACTAAATTCAATATCCATTAAATAAATTAAATTGCGAAAGTTAAGTTTCCGTCGAACTCGGATAATCGATACATCGGACATGCATATAAATGAAGAACTACGTGTTTTGTTTCATCTGAGTTTGTTTTAATTTTTGAATATGAT
>LQRL01065715.1:0-16843 GCA_001703475.1 Hydroides elegans | reverse complement strand
ATAGCTAATTTATTTCATCGTGCCAGATCATGATCACTAAGATTTTCGTCAAATTGAATTTAATTTCCTCCATGGTTACTTTTCCCGATTCGATAAAAAACACTTTTTGTAAGTTGTAATTCATGAGACGAGTGTTCGTTTCCATGTCCTAAGTGGTAAATATTCAGGATGGCTTTCTATCTATGTCTATCTATGTAGTCAGTGTGTATTGCAACTGATAGGAGTGATTGTATTTGAATATGGTGAGGAAGTCAGCATGACACCTGTCATCATAAACAACAGGCAGCAGCACGTTCAAACAATATTTTACTGTTTCCACAACACACAAATAAAACACATTATTTACAGCAATAACAACTCCCCTTTACGTCACATTATCACGGTTTGCTTGTTATATCGATATAAACAGTATCCATTTGTGAAATAAGAAGAAAGCATTCACATAACGGATAAATTACCATTTTGATTATTTTTGTTGATCTTCGAAACGAAACAGCCGCTTTAGTACCTCCCGGATGTTGACATTTTTTTTGGATGTGAGCAAACTATGGACGCACACCGAAAAACAACATGAGCTGTTAGCTGGGATTTGATAATAGAAGGCATGATGGGTTTATTGTTTGTTAATAACCCCCTGAAGCACATCATATCTTTAGAAAAAAAGTGTTTGTTTGAAAAGTATCACTTATATTGTACAACAGGTGCATTATTTAGCTGGTCACCAACATGATTACATCACCGTAAAACAGGTGTCTGGATATGTAATTATTCAAAAATTAATCGGGGATCCAACTTTCGGTCTGCCCGGTTAATTGCGGAACTAAATAACTCAATCATTGTCGATTAACCACAAACATCAATAAGATCTAAGAAGTGAACTGACTTCAGAGGTCGAAAAAGACTGGTGTCAGTGCTTAAAAAAAAGGTAACATAAAAAAGTACATTCAGCAGTTTTAACAAAAGTGGAGAAACTGAATTACATATAGAGTTGAAATAAAACAAAAGGAAAACAACATCTGTGTATGAAACATTTGTTAGATTTCTCTTTGCAAACAAGCAGATAGTTGTATGATAAAATCAATGTTTAGAAATAAAGATTATTGTTATTAAAAAACAGTGTATCGCTGTTCTCGGTAGACAATTTTACATACAATGGTGTACATTATTTTATTTGAGAATTAAAATATAAAATGTATTGTAAGAATCAAATGTGAAATATTCAAACTTTATACGTTTGACATGAAGAAACTCATATAGTCAAATAACTAAAATTCACTAATTTGGGTTCTTTAACCGATGTCCACAATTAGCAGGTCACTCTTTATGAGGTACCCCATTCTTCTGTTATAATACTGCTATCAATTGATATTTCTTTTCGAAATCTTAATAAAATCGTTATACTTAAATATAAAATAAAAACATAAGTAACAGTTTCAAAGACATATTTAAAAACTATTTGAAAATACGTAGTTTTCCTGCAATAAACGGATCATGACGTCTATTTATCACACCTAGAGTTACGATGTCGCGACGGTTATGGAGTTTTGGGTCATATCTAGTTGCCCGGAAGGGAGGTGCGAAGGTGCAAAGCGCCCAGCTCGAATCTATCGGCTTGGTTGGACGCTTTAGTTGCGTTTCCTTATGTTTCGAACGTGAGATATAACCTTCTACTTAGAACCATCACAAACAAATGTGTAAAAAAAATAAAACGAGCTTACGTAAGGAGCGCCGGATCGGCCAGTTAGCAAGCACAACGAAAAATGAAAATAGCAGATTGATTATGCAGTCTAATAAGTTTATTGCAGACTCACTGGTCTCGTGTAACGTATCTCTTCGAACTGATTATCTATAAACATATATAGAAAAACCCATATCAAATTAACCGTACAAAAAACATATGGCGATAACGCTCTATATCGAATACATGTAAAATTTAACCCTTATTGAATAATGACGTGAGCGAAATATGACTAACATTTTAACCGTAGGAAATAGCGCCGCAACCTAATTACTGGTCACGCATATATACAAAGCAATCGACATAATTTGTACTGATTATTGATTATTAAAAGATAATATGAAATTAAGTTCAACTTGAAACTGAAGCATGCGCGATCGAGGCGTATAAATTACCAATAAACGCGTATTGAACATATTACATGAAAGGAATAATAGAAAAAAAATCAATTAATATAACTTGCCACTTATTGCGTTTTTATCCAGTTTATATCCAAAAATAACTTAATATCGCTGCCCACGTGTTCCCAGACGCGATCGCTCCATACACGCATTTACTTCCTTGGTTTCAATTTAGAATAATAAAAGCCCACGCCGAGACCTGATCATTATATACTCGGACGCTTAAAAATTGATGTTTTGGGTCAAAGGTTAGCGTATATGAAGCGGTCAGTCAGGCAGGAACGCGTGGTCAGCGATTAGGTAAAGAAAAGCTTACTGATAAGGCACATCCAAATCTTATGCAAATTAACTTCTACGCGCGAAAACTACTGTGTAAACTTTTCTTATCTAATGACCTTTGTACAGTTCGCGGGGTTTGTCCAAAATGCTGTCGATGGATCTAACAAACCGTACAATTTCCTCAGCCTTTTACAGTGATTTCAATTATATGGTTACGGAAAAGGAAAATATGGATCCCTATATTTAATGTATCAGGTACTACATAAAAACACTTTAATCGAATGCAGAATATCCAAAAAATACTTTTTTGCAACATAAACAAATGTCATGATTATAAATAGAATATATGAATGGCACGGCAACACAGGTAGCATACCTGAGTTTCATAACCAAATTTACATAATCAATTATTTGGATAAATTTTGAAACAATAACTTCTCTATAATCGTTGTTTTTTTTCTACAAGAGCGAATATGGTACTAATTAAGATACTGCAATAGTCTTGTAAAGATTAATTGTTATGGCATTCATGAACATGATTATTTAAGATTATCAATGTATTTTTAAAATAGAGTGTTAATGAAAACGAATGTAGTACAAAAGAAAATATATCTTGTATGAGTAATTTCAATATGGTTTACAAAGTATGATTTTCTTTTTTTTTACAGTGTACTTATATAATATGTGCTTACACCACATCATTATTTGTGATGAAATGTCGATGAAGGAACCAAATAGCTTCATTAGCATTTTAGCATTTTTATTTATTATTTTTGTTCAGTTAAGATTATAGCATCGTTTGAAAGCTAGGCATGTTGTTATTATAAATGTTTATAGCAAATAAACTTAAAGGCTGTATTTGTTGTTTGAAGAGAATAGTTTGGAGTCGTGTGACATAAAAACTTTATAATTTTATATTATACAGTCATATGCGAAAACACTAATCGGGAAAACAGCACCTGATGGTTATGTTTTTCATTGATTAAACATCATAGTTTCACCAAAAACTCTACCAAAGCCATGAACTCTACAAAATTACATGTCAACACAGATTCGCCAAACGACCTCGGTAATCTCGCTCCAATCATAGACCTCGTAAGTGGTTAGGCTCAACACTGTCGAAATGTCGAACCATATAGGGTGTAGATTTTGAATAAGGCCCTCATGTTAAAAAATATGGAATAATAGTCATATAAGGTATAAAAAAAATATATGAGGTATATTCCGAAATCATGTATATCGCAATATACGTTGGTTTGTTTACATTGTCCCTTCATTGTTCATAGATATATATAAAGTTGAAAAAACAATATATAAAGTTATTTGGTGTCTTGGTACTAAGATTATCAACTGATAATTAATAACAAACGCATACAACTTGCATTGTATTTTTTGCGCATGTTGCTTCTACTATAACAATGTTAAAGCATCATATTTTGTCAGTTTATGGTGTATTGTGCGTTTTTTTTTGTTATCATTATGTGGTAGTATATCTCGATCAGCAGTTATGTATAGTAAATAGGTTAGTTGAACACTTCTATAAGATATCTCCTTAATCACTGATATACGAGACATGGCAGCTTTAGTTTTCTTAAGCATTCTTTGTGCATGTGAGAGGACTAAATTATTTTGCGGTTCTTACTATGACTTTTTTCTAGTGCATTCATATGTTTAACTTTGTATGATGACCATTCCTTATTTAAACAATATTCAAGATGAACTATACAGTGAATTAAAAGTGTAATAATCAAGGATTCTCATCGTTTTTCTTTTTAATGCATTCACAATGCTTTATTTTTTTATATTATGTACTTTTCAAAATAAAGTTGATTATAAATTGGAACAGCCAGATCATTCTTTTCCTCTGATTGGGCGATATGCTATTTCATTGTTTCACTTTGTTGCGTAATGTATATCTTAAATTGTGTTTTTGTCCCTTTTTGAGATTTGTACGGACTTTAACATACGCCTTGATATTCTTAGATTAACAATATGATGAGAAAAAACCTAAATGTTGAGGTTGGCTGCCTAAAATAGAACGCTATATATATTTTTTCTCACATAACAAATGAAAATTTAATTTTAGAAGACTAACATATGAATGTTTCATCAATAACGTATTGAGGTACCAGCTAAATGTATAACTGGTCATAGGAGCTGTTCGTTTGCTAGCTAGCCGAGATTGCCATGAAGATAACCACGAGGTGTTCCTCAAAAAAGGTTTTCCTTTTCAAAATTGATCTAGCTACAAATTTAGAAAATTGCCATCTAGCTGTAAGAATTAAGGAAACTGCTTTTTCAATAATTAACATTTTTAATTTCTTGTTGATTTTGTTTTTACTTTATTCTGAAACATATAACTATGAGTTCTGAATCGATATGTTTTCAAAAATTGGTATTACATTATACATGTAAGTATTTCGAATTTAACTTTTCACAAAAAGGTGTTCATCTCCGGATTCTAGCTGCCTTGATGAGCACAGTAAGACCAGCTAGCTGCAGAAAAAGAAACACTTTTTTGTTAAAATAGTTTTTCTTAATTTGATTATTTATTGAATATTTCAATGTATATAGAGGTTTTATGCTCAAATAAACACTTTTCAGAAAATAAGGTCGTGTGGTGCTTTTCAGCCATAAGAGCATATATTTGATATGACAGATCGTTGGTGCCCTTACGAACAGATGTAGTTCCTTTAATTCGCTCTTTTTACTGTCTATTTGTTAAAAAAGTTAAGAATATATACAAAAATATGTTAATAAATTTCGAATCCATGCAATAGATCGGTAGGGTCCTTCTATGTGAATATATTGGAACTGTTGTCATTTTTTATTCCCAGAATTTGCAAAGTCATAACACCTCTTATTTGCAAACACCATTGCAGTCTCGCATATACTAATTGAAGCAATTTGATTGGATAGAAATTTGTCATACGAGAACAACATGGAAGCAAGAAACGACAAGGTTTGACAATTTTCTATGTTTATTTTAAAATAACAAATGAAATGATTGAATAATTGATGGTCTGGTTATTGGGTATTGTGTAGTATCATGTTGTGAATAAATTTAGCGCATATGTTTGTGATGTCACTGTCACATCTTGATTTAATTTGACAATTTACATTTGCTTACCACCTGATCGTACGATACTCTGCAGATACAAGTGTATGTTTTTGTGTCTTTTTATCATTTTTAAAACTTAATCTTAAATATTTTTTTTCGACAAACATAATGTTACGGATACATATCATGAATTGATGAAATATTCATTTAGATATAAGACGAATTCTACTTTTGCTCACAACACACTGACTCAGATATAAAAACGAAATTTGGTTCTTTACGCTCGTACATTTATTGACTACGAGCTGATATTACATACAGCTTCTACGAGTTCAACAACGGATGTAGAGGAATCTTAGGACTATGCATAATGCTAGGATATTGTTGACTAATTGTTCATGTATAATCACATTTCGCTTGATTTTTTTATAGATGAAACGCTGCTTGGTCATCGGAGGTGGTGGATTTCTAGGGAGGCATATAGTTGAAAAACTCCTAGCTATTGGTGTTGATGTTAATATATTCGACATGCGCAAGACGTTTGATGATAGGAGAATCAAGTTCTTTGTTGGAAATCTTTGCAATAAAGCCGTAAATATAAAAATAATTTGTCATTAACCACATGATCTACGTCGTCAAATATTATAGACATGTCATATCTGTCATGTCCCACAACTGTCACATGTCACTTAAAAAGTCATTGAAATATGCCTATAACAACCGGAGCATAATCATTTTAGTTTATGGTTACATTTCTTGGCTCACCCTTTAATTTTCGAAAAAAAAGTGGAGCTGTTAAATAAAGTAATCCTTCATATTCTAGCGGTTTTTTTGAAATATTCTATTTGATTAGCCTGCATCGAATGGTAGTTGAGATTTGAATATGAAGCGGAAGTATGTAACTTTAACTATAAATTGCCAACACATGTAACTGTAGTAGATTTTGTACGAATAGATTCATATGAATCTAGATAATTTTCAAAAGGGAAATATAGCTATATTAAGAATTGGTAGATATGATTTAAAACTTCATGTTGCGTTATTAAGGATTCTTTCTGACACATCTAATGCATTTTCTTTTATATCTTGCTTTAGGATATATTACCGGCTTTAAGTGGCGTTGACACTGTATTTCATTGTGCCACGCCATCTCCACTCAGTAACAATAAAGAATTGTTCCTAAAAGTAAACTATGAAGGAACAAAGATTATTATCGAGGCTTGTAAAGCAGCTGGAATTAAGGTAATGCGAATTTTCCGTTAGAGTCAGTTTATTCATACAAGAGTCATTAAGATTATATTTTCATACTGTGGTTTTATTTTGATTAGTTATTAAATTATTTTGTAACGTGTATTAATTGATATAATAAAAAATGCGTTTGTTTAAAATGTTTGCATAATAAAACGATTTTAAAAAAAAACATCCACCATTCAAGGCAAATTTTAATTGTATACCAATATATAACAATTTACCACAGCGACTGGTACTTACGAGCAGTGCAAGCGTTGTCTACGAGGGCACCGACATTAGGAATGCTAGCGAAGATATACCGTACGCGGCTGTACCCATGGACTACTATACTCAGACTAAAATACTTCAGGAACAGGTAACTTAGCTAATCGACTTATAGTCAGTTTTGAAGCACCAGATTAAGATAGCGCAAAATGGAATTATGAACTAAATTAAAGAATAGAATAAAGTTAATTAAAGATTTGGCTTCTCAATCTATTAAATCTTATATGTGCGTAATCGACATGCAATGTGCTTCAAATTATCATTTTATGATTTGAAGAGTACATTGTATCTTAATAAATGATAACGATTAAGATTAATTTACCGACAATATATGCGTTTCAGCTTGTACTAGACTCAAACGGTGACGATTTTCAAACGGTGGCTATTCGACCACACGGAATATTCGGTCCGAGGGATCCGCATCTTGTGCCGACTGTTGCAAAGACCGCCGCCGCGGGCAAAACGAAATTCATCATAGGGTAAGGTATTCCATCGGTATTTAAGTGTTTTATGCAATAAAGTTATCTAATAAATAATATATTAATTATATGTTTAGCCCTTTTATATGTCTTCGATATGTTGGTTTTTGTTACAAGAAAAGTTAATATTTGTACCTTACAAGATTTACAAAAAGCAAATCAATTTAACAAGTTTCGTATTTCACAATGAAACAATTTAGTAATAAATTATATTGTGTCTGTTAAAGGTCATATATATTTCATTTCAGGGATGGGAAAAACATAGTTGATTTCACCTATGTCGATAATGTAGTCCACGGTCACATTTTAGCAGCACAGAATATAGAGAAGCCTAATGTAGCCGGAAAGGTACATTGTTTTTTTTTTAATTCGTCATTTCATATATATAAATCTAAATTCAAAATGAAATGTTAATTGCCCTACTAAATAATTAAGTAAGTCATTTTTGTTTTCGCTGAATATCAGACATCAGCTATCAGAAAATGAATCCGTTCGACTTCAACAAAATTTAGTTAGGTTTCCATAAATAATAGCTCATATTTTTAGAAAATCAAATTAAAAAGTTAAATGTTTACGGTACTTCTTGATTCAATTTAACTTGATTCAAATTTATTAAGTATCAAATTTATCTTACCGCTCCCTATTTTTTCACAGGCTTTCCACATCACAAATGACGAACCCCTTCCCTTCTGGACGTTCATGACCAAAGTCGTCACCGGACTGAACTACCCAGCACCCAGCGTCAACCTTCCTTTCTTCTTGATCTATTACATTGCAATCATCTTGCAATTCCTTTGCTGGTGCCTAAAACCCATTGTTGAGATAAAACCGACGTTTACCCCTATGACAGTATGTTTGGCCGGGACGCATCATTATTATAGTAGTGAGCGAGCGAAGAAGGAATTAGGGTATAGGCCGTTAGTGAGTGTGGATGAAGGGCTAAAAAGGACGTTGGAGCATTTCAGTGATTTGAAGAGGAGAAAATAACATGATGAAACATTCTTAAACTAATAGAATGAATAGGAAATTTGATTCATGTTTATATACATAGCTCCCTTCATTTTGGTTGGTGAAAAGCAATGAAGACTTGATTTTAAAAAGTGGCCCGTATTGTTATTTTAAGCCCGTCCGTTGTATCTGCCATCATGGCATACATTTTTAAAGGAAGTGGAAAACAATATTCTCAAGCTCCTATTTCGAGGATTTTCTTCATTATTACTGATCAAAAAAATATTTTGCTAAATATCCTATCAGGATAGAAAGATTTAAGATACATTTTAATCTCCGTTTTTGTTATAGCCTCGTAGTATTTAAGTAGTTACACAGGCAATCGTAACCGATAATGGCTTCGCCAACTTTAATTCACTTTTGTAAAGGTCACATTTTGCATTGTTCTTTACAAGCTGTGGTCTGACTTTGTAAAATATTGTTAGAGCTGTTGTCACTTATGTTAAGTATTTACATGTATGAATTCAGATTTATGTTTTCGATGGATTTTATTGATCAAATTTCTAGTCGTAGTATTAAACTGTTCTATTAATCTTCTATTCATTGTTATTCATTTCAACACGCATTATGAGGTAATTTTGAACATATTGCATAAAAGTGTTTGCCTAGTCGGTATAAGTAAGTCATGTTACTTAAAAGAAAATATTATGAAGAAGTGATTTAATGAGTATTTAGGAACTATTATTTGGTAAGGAGGCCTGATACAGGAGTTTCGATACTATATTTGTAAACAAATTAAATGAATCTGAAAACGATAGTCACCTCAATTCGAATGTTAGAATTGGTATTTTTATGGTTATCGTTATATATTTGAAAATTGGTACCCGGTACTTGAAAAAATATGAAAATATGACGACATTGTGCGACATCCTGATAAACATTAACGCTTATCTGTGATTTAAAGCCAAATAAATAAAACATAATTTTTAGTAGAGAAGTCTTTTATTTAAGATCATTTTATACAGTAAAAACACAACAATAAATGAAATATACAACAAAAATCAACTGCGAAATGTAAAACATTATCAATATATATGAGATAAGATATAACAGAGTTATTAAAAATAGAAGGTTATAGAAAAATTAAAGAGCTAAGTAGAAACATGGAAATCCAAATGAATTATATTTTAACTATTTTCATAGCTCCATGCGAACGAGGCGAAACGAGCGTTGAAAGCGAACACGAGAAAACGTTGGTGTATCGATAACAATATTGCACCAAGTTTACAAATACATGTATTAGCAACACACGAGTTTGTAAGAACCGTTGATTATATTTTATTTATAAATTAGAAAAGGTATACAACTTTACTCATTCTATAAAAATAAGTTGCATTTTTCTCAATATATCAACACATTTTATTTTGAAGATACATGTTCATATATTTTTGTTAATTGCTATGTGCATGATAAACATTCATGTAATAACATACACCCAAAAATTAAAACTTTTATCTAAATATCAATTAAACGCTAAAAAAAGATCATATTACCAGTTTACCGTATATTAGGTCGCAAAACTTTTTCGAGATTACGTAAGCTAAATATTAATATCGATTCTAACTAAACTATACAAAATTCTACGCGACTTCAAACTAATATCACATTAATCCCAACAAAAAGAATATAATTAATCAAAATAATTCGCAATATGTTATTTCTGTTTTTTAAAATTGGCAGCACTTCGATGAGAAATCACAAAATGACACATATTCCACAAGTACATATACAAATCTAAACATCAGCAACGAGATATTGGTGAATAAATTGAAAGCAGTATCATTTATGGTTTGCACACATAATTTTACATCTTCAAAGTAACAGCTACAGATGCCTAGATTATCTATTTCATCGAATAAGTTGAAGTGTTGATTAACATTTAACCGATTTAGATTTAATCGGTTGAATGATTGTCCATGGCTAACGGGAAAACAACATAAAAGACTCTGAGAGGAAGTTTACGTAATATGCACTGACATCACATAAATTCATTATCTTGTATGCCAAGGAAATGTTAAGAATCGGTTCCATCACATGGCTTTTCTGAGCAATAAATCCTTCTCGAAAATCTTTAATTTTCTAATGATATAATATATAGGTTACTCAGATCATACACATATAGGATTATTGAAACTGGATAAGAAATTCGATTGTTTCTACTCAACGCCAACACTAAGTAAACATTGTTTAAACTCATCGAATTAGAATCACAGCAAACAGATTAAATGTTATAGAGAAAAAGTTCATATACAGTGCACCCTATAGTAATTTATTAGATCAGTTAACATCCTCTTTGTTTT
The DNA here is from genome assembly GCA_001703475.1 of Hydroides elegans. Lineage (NCBI taxonomy): Eukaryota > Metazoa > Annelida > Polychaeta > Sabellida > Serpulidae > Hydroides > Hydroides elegans. Next base: position 6,062 of record LQRL01065715.1, on the reverse strand, counting down.
CAGGATCCATTATTGCGTCATTATTCGATAATGAACTGTAAATCAAGTCAGATAAAACTTTGGTCGTACCTATATTTAAAACAAATTCAAGACAAATTGTCCGATATCTTAATTATTGGATGAATCCCGTTCATTGTGTTTTACGTAAATTAACTGGAAACTGCAGGTTATTGGATGATGCCTTTATCTGGTTTTCATTTCATGTTTGACGCAGGACAAGTAGTTTTCGTAGGCAGATAAATTGGTCACGGCTTGAGACTGCAATAAACCAGTTCATGAAATTAACTTTAGTGTTGACAAATACACTGAATCAAGATGGCGCCAGTATTCTTCGAATTCTATTGTCTTAATTTCAAGAAAAAAAAAAAACAATTATTGATGATACTTTTTTCCGTATACCTATATATGGCTTATAATATATAACATTTCTCGATCATTTTTATATTTATCTTTTAACAATGATGCCCATTATGAACGCAAATAGACTCACTTTAAAACTTCGCTGGCATCAAGACTACAAATGTGGGTGAGTGACGGATGCTTCGAATTTTTATATATCTTTAAAAATTTCCATAATGAACACAAAGGACCCCACATTCCACAGCCTTTAGCTTAGACTACGTTTCAATATTATAAAGAACGCGATCCTGGTCTATGCCACACTGGATGCGATTCCTCATAATCGAAAGGCACTCCCACTTACTCAGATGGCCGAAGGGGGCAGTAGGTGTGGGCAGATATGTTTTACTCTTATTTATGATCAGAAACCGACACTCACTTTGAATCCGCGTTGGATGCGGTCCTTCATGACCGAGATGAACTCCTCCTGGCTCAGGTGCCCGTCGCCATCTTTGTCGAACAGTTGGAAAACCACGTGCGTCACATGACTGCCAAGTGCCTTGCCAACGACCGCCTTGGTGGCGCGCATAAAGTCCTCTGTTTTGGAAGCACGAAAGAGGGTATTAGAAACTACGTCTTTCATAAACAAATGAAGGGCGATTTTGCATTAAAATATTCTACCATTTTTAAGAAGCAACCAGGTTGGTTTTAATGCAATAGATTACTATTTTTTTTTTTACTTTTACAGCTTAACCAATGGAAAATGCTTTATTTTTAATTGAAGCTTATTTTAATGCAACACCGGCCCACTTAAGAGAATAGTCTAAAATATCTTCATGTTAATTTCAAGGTATTCCTTGATTCGATATGCATGTAAAAGCCAGTTTATAATATCGTATTGTAGTATAACTGGTTATTGAAATTCTATTGCGAACTGTAATTGAAACAAAATATATTCTCCGCAAACCTTAACTTTAAAATTAAGATTAAATGATGGAAAAAGGAGCTCATTTAAGTATAAGGTAACGCAATAAATATAGACCCTGTTCTATTAAATAACACACCTTCCGAAATCGGCTGTCCGAGATATGAGTACATCTTCATTGCGAGGGCGAAATCGTCGATATTGTTGAGAAACAGTCCGAAGTCTTTGAATTCTTTGAACGTGATACCCTATGAAAGCCAAAACAAACAAATAAAGTTTCCCTGTGAACCATTATGTGATTGTATTGTATTGATCTCAAGTGAAAATTAATATTGTTCAGTGAAAAAAATAATTTAGTAAAATTATAACATTCGTCATTTCATACAACGACCTTCAAAATTGTTGTTACAGTTTCAATCAAATATAAAAGTATTAGCATAATTTTTTTCTGGCACCAAAAGTAACTTTTGAGTGGACAAGGTATTTGACATAGCTGATGCACACAAACTTATAGAAATTGGAATTTATAAACACAATACAGGTAGAAATAAACTAAGCGGTATTGAAAAAGTCCCTTATCCATTTTAATACTTATAGAAACTAGGATTTTTAAACCGGGATCAATACAGGTAAAAATAAACGAAGCGGTATTAAACAAGTCCCTTATCCATTCTAGAAGGGGACTTCACGACCAAATAAGGTGTTCCTCTTTTCTGCAAGCTAGAAAATATTACATATAATTATGCATGTCAAATGGGGAACACCTTTACAAGCTAAACTCGTGAAGTGCCCTTCATTCTACCACTCACGCGAACCTGTTCATCGGGAATGCGTTCTCTCAGTCGGTTCAAATACACAGCCGTATCCTCAGGACTTAACGTCGTGTAACGCAGCAAGATCTTGGCGAATTCCTCTTCGGATATCTTCGCGAGTCCTCGTGAAAACTCGTTGAATTCCAGTTCCATGACTTCCGTCTGTAAGTTATCCATGAACCTGCAAAATAAAGCACATAATGTTAATTATCAAGTTTAGAGTCTTCACAAGACTGTCCAAGGCCAGTGTGCCACAGCTCGCTCAGATATACTTCCTAAGTTTCATTCAATAACAAATTCATTAGCAAGATGTACATGTATTTACATATTAACATCGACAAATATATGAAAGCGCGATCAATTATTAATCAATCGTTTATGAAAGTATGAATGACCATGTAAAAACTGTAAGAATAAGGGTGATAAATTTAAAATGAATTAAGTAAATAAAACATCAAGAATATAACATAATATAACATTATCTTATATCCTGCTGTTATGCTTCATAATGTGCTCGAAGCAAATTACTGATCAGAACACAGTCGACACCCTCACTCATCTATGGAATACCCGTTTTAACCATTTTTGAAGTATCATGCTTGTTTATAAACATTTCAGCCGTTGCTGCGTCGTCTTCAGCCACCTAATGCCTTAGTGATCCTAAGGTCGCGTAATAGACACAAATGGACTAAAACCTTATATTATCGCTCACGTCATTTTTGGAAGCACCTGGTCCATTCCAATCACCAAATATGTTTTCGATTTTTTAGAAGTGCTTATATAAGCACAATAGCTTACAAACGCACACCTCATATGGAGGACCCTATAAGGATGCCTCAAAAAAGTTTGAGCAGAATCGGTCAAGAAACCTCAGAGAAGAAGCGGTGGAAAGAAAAGTTTACATACTATTAATTAACTAACTAAACAACAGAAAGTGGTTGCAATACCCACGGCTTGTGAAAGCAAGCCGTGGCTAATAAAGGATACTATTTGTAAGATAAATTGTCAAAGAACAAGTTTGTAAAGGAGTTATTATTTGTCCGGTTATATAATGGTTGTGTGCAAACACTTTCGATTATGATTCTTAAATATGCGAAAAAAAACTATATCAGGATACATACTTAGAATCCATGAAACTATTTCACCGATAAATTTCTAACCTCGTCATATCTGAACAGGTAAACCTTTCCATGAGCTAAACTTTGGCTAAAATACACAGGTGTCTTATAAGAGTTCGTAATTGCATCGATATCTATCGACAACAACCTGACATACACTGAAGAGAGCGTTGTGAATAGCTGATTTTGTAGTTGTTGCTGCATTTATGAAATGAAGTCATGATTCTTGTTGTATTAAATAAGATTAAATTATTCTGACGTGTCATTTGGTTTGTGATTATAAGACGTTTAGTTGCAAAAAAAATGACTAACTAAATGAGGTGGATAATGGCGAGAACATGGAGATATGCTAGGGGTTCTGACATACAACGTATATCAAATTGCAATTTAAAAATGTAAAAGGAAGGACGTTTTAAAAAGACATTAAATTGAACCGTGTTTCATATACCATTATTTCCGGTACATTCTTGTGTCCATTCAAGCATGCCAAAATCGAGTCAATAATCTTCAAGACTGCAAAAACATAAGATTTTTTCGATGTTTGCATAAAAAATAACTATGAGAAAACTAATCTGTTTAAATTCGAACTAAAGCCCTATTTTTTTTGGGTATCACAACCACATTATTTGCAAAGACTCGCCTCCAGAAGGGTCCTATTTAGGTGTGGGAGTCTTTACACGCACTTTGTCATGAATACCGAGTTGCGCATTTAAATCGCCTGATTTACAAAGGCCACAAAAGAATGCGCACAATGGAAGGCAAGGGCATTCAAATTGGGATATATTTTGATAGAAAACAAGGATCGGGCATGTCTCATGGAGAAGGGACCCAATATGCGACGACACAATAATGACACAGTTTGAATGCCAGTAATTTGTGATACATTTTTGGGAATTAAAAAAGGAACTTAGTGCAGATACGCGGCCGCAAAAAAGAGAGTGAAAATTGATGACTTTCTTGTGGTTTTTATCAATAGCTACAATTGATTGAACGTCAATACAATTTTACATAATCTGAGCTTTAAACCCCTGCGAGTTATGCACAGAATCGAGCAGCCCACAATAGGCTATATTATGAAAATATCTTCATAACAAATTAATTGAACACACATATATATAACCATATTACGTCTGCATCAAAGGTCGAGCAAATACACATGAATATGCTTAATTTATTCGGACAATGAATAAATCGGAATTCTTATTTTGGTTTCGCATTTCAAAGGAAGTGCTATCCCGATTGGCGCTAGAAACTAATCGCTCAGGAGAAATGAGTACACTTTACTTTCACTTATCAGAGAAGAAATGTCTTTTAAATCGTACAGATGATGACAATTTTTTGCAAGAAATGAATTCAATCTGGATTTTGTGGCGTTTCTCTCATGACGAGATATGTTACAAACTCGTGATAAGCAACACGAAATAAGAGTTATGCGCGCGATATATGCACTTTTATCCGTATGGGACATTTTGTTTGGTTACTTACTGTATATTCAAGTGTAACCTATGCCCAATCTACCGGGGATAATACCTTATTTTTCCGAATAATGTTGTATTTACGTGTTTTCAAGAATCATATCTTTATTTAAATAAATTTGTTTGTCGTTTGCGAAAAAAAGAACAAAGAGAAGAGAACAGTGCAACCTATGATAGATAACACTACTATTTTTTTCCTGAAATATTAATAACCATAACTTTTATCGAAGGGCGTCGTTTTAATGAACTGAGTGAACCGTGTCTTCGTTAGAAACAAAACACATGTTTTATAAACATACAACAAACTAAAAACCCTCATCTTCCAGCAGCATCATTCAATCATTTTACTGTCAAATGGGTAAAAGGAATGAATAAAATATGCAAATATCCGGGCAATATCTGCAAAAAGAGCAAATTCTGTATAGAAATAAGTAAAACACCGTGTACAAAAACCGGAAAATATTTTATCTCTAACGATTCTATATATCATCGCTAACTTCTATGCCAAGCCCGAGGCATGACTGACAAAGTTAACAGAATGCATCTTGGTTGAGTAAACTAATTCCCTGATATTTTACCTAACAGAACTATATATGACGTTAACTCTGATTTAGTCCCAATAGACTTTTTACCAAGAGGCGTAATATGATTTGCTTTAGGATAGGTTTCACTTCCGACTGGGTTTCATGTGCCGAAATTTGTTTATAGTTTTTGTAATATATTCTACTGTTATTTTTACATTCTGTTTTCCTATCTTAACACATGAAAATACGAATAAACAGAGCAAGAACTATCGCTAAATGTCTTCAAGGGATACTCATGAGTAAAACCGAATAGCAGCTGATCATTTGAAAGATATAGTTTTGATTTTATATGTCAGCATATTATTGTGAATGAATTTCTTGATAGTTAATAAAATTCATAAAACGTGTTTTGAACTTTCAAATCTTGAAGCATAGTTGGGGGTCAGAATAAATCATCACAACTTGGTTATAATGAGCCATGTTTGTTTCACTGACGTGGGCAATGATAGTTTCGCGTGTGATATTTCTATAAAACACACAATTTATACGCCCTTTTTTTATATTTAGAAGGTTTGATAGCATATATAAGAAATAAAATATTAAACTTTTTGGTAAGAATGGTTATCTGGTTATCAAAATGTTATTCCTTCTCAAACTTATTATCCCCCGTGAAAACGAGGGGATATAGGGTTGAGCTTGTCCGTCTGTCCGTCTGTCCGTCTGTCCGTCTGTCCGTCCGTCTGTCCGTCTGTCCCGTTTGATGTGGGGTACTTTGTGCACGCGAGTTTGGTATGAAGGAGTTGAGCTAGAGCTTTGAAATTATATACACGTATTAACCAAGGTCTGAAGTCGTGCCTCGTCAAGGTTTC
>LQRL01065668.1:0-13813 GCA_001703475.1 Hydroides elegans | reverse complement strand
ACAATTCGAGCCCTAATACTAATTGGGTTAACCGGGAGAGAAAGGACGAAAGGGGTGAATGAAATAAGCGACACATCGAGTTGGCTGTGGCTTCGAAGATCTGAAAGCCGATGGGAGCCAAATAGCTGACATGTCTCTCGTGGGGATCGCACAACCCCTACAGACACGGCTGATAGCAATGTTATGATGATTTAAGTGCCGAAACAGTCAAGGATATCTGCTTTATCACTGACGACGAGACATTTGTAGCAGAGACATATGTACTAGTGAAACATCTCAGATATCTTTTTTCAATGGGTGTTGAGTTTTGGTTTAAGAAAAAAGGGGGAAGAGCTCATTGGGAAGAGATTGTTCATACAAATAGTATAATGTCAACAAGCATTCCATAAAGTAAATCATGAACCATGCTCTTCAAAATGGATATATAGGATATATAGTGGCACCCTAAAGAGTGGAAAATAGCAACCTTTAGCAATCTGTACACTTCAAAAAGAAGACTATATTATTTTAATAATGTTGGCTCTTTCCGTAGTCTTTAACTCTTTAAACTATTACGTGATCATGCCAAGGCGGGATAAAAAACTAGGTGTTCGTGACATTGCACTACATTATTGTTTTAGGTCTATATTGATAGTCGCACCCAATCCGAAATTATCGATAACATTGTCACAAATCCCAGTAGAATAGGGCAGTCCCCAGGGGCCCGAACTCGGCGCTGAGGCTATAAAAGTAATGCGTTTATCTATATTTGCTGATGAATCCACAAAATTGGCATCGTTATGTCTCGAGGACGGTGCATATATTATCGATGCTTTAGATATCATTATAATGTTTATCATTGAACTAAAACACCTGGTTGATTAACAAAAGTTTCCAATCAAACGAAGAAAAATCAAGGTCTTTTTGCCGTTTTTGGCCCATTAAAGAGGTTTTGCAAAACATGTAATTTCGAGACTTTTAGTGAGCCACCTTAGGTTGATCGATTTTATTATAAGCGCAATATCTCTGCTTGTTGCTTTTAAGAATTACCAAAAAACTTTTAGTCAAATTAATTATTCTGCCCAAGCTATTATAAATCACAACTAAATGTATTAACCATCAAAGTGTGTGATATAGTTATTCCAATCGTGAATAGCAATATAACTGCATGAATATTACTCGATTGAACCCTGTGCCTGGATATATATATATACAACTAGCCTCGGTAGCCTATCAATGAATCACCTACGACGCATCGCAGATATCAGATATCGCATATCCGAATCGGCTTGTGAAAACTAGTCACCTCACGAATTGATTACTCGAATGCAGTGCTATATGGTCTACTGGAGTATAACCTTTAACATAAACTGAGGATAAAGAACATTGTCGCTAGCATAGTAACAGGAACAACGTGACGGCAACACACCAGTCCAGTTCCCTACAAAACAACTGCATTGACTACATGTTGAAAAACAAATAGATTACACGATCCTCTTCATCGTCTTTTGTGCCTGACATATCATCACCCAAGAACTTCAAAACGCTACGTTCCATTCGTGCTTTGAGATATTTGGATTCAAAATATCATTGAAGTGTTTTTTGTTGTGAATTTTGAATACAATTTTAGTGAACTGTTTTTATTTATGAATTTGTTATTTCGATAGATGTTTTAACCTATAAAGAGGTCAGACAGAAATGATAATGTATTTGAAGGAAGCATAATACATAAATTATAATACATAATACATTTAGATTCCTTAAGAGTTTCCCTGCTCGGTACATACAACTGCTGCCTGTTCCCGGTATAACCTGGCTATTATTTGTACATCGTTTCCGTCGAGTTTTTCTATCGGCTTCTCGTGGTTGACTCTTTTAAAAGCCTTTTCATAGTCTATGAAGCATATGTATAGATCTTTTTGCTTTTCCAAATACCTTTCACTAATTATTCTTATATTAAACATGCCTTCGCGGGTACCCTTTTCTTTCCTAAATAGACTGATTTTTTTTGCATATTTCCTGGTCTGTTGCTGCGCTGTTTCGATACAGAATTATCGAAAGCAGTATTTTGGTCACATGAATCATAAGACTGATGTCGGTGAAGTTGACGGCTTTTGGCTTCTAAGGTGATGAATGTAGATTGTTTCATGTCTCTAGGAACCTTTTCAGGTCTAAGGGAATTTATAGCTCTTCTGACTTCCTCTTGTGGATTATCGGACCTTCTGTCGATTTGTGGAAATTCCCCTTAATCATCTTTGAAAAGGTCTTCTATGTACTCTTTCCATCTAACTTGGATTTCCTGCTGATCGAATAACACCCGTCCTTCTGTATTTGTAATGCAACTTTTTCCTACTCTTCTACTATTTGTTTCAGTGACTTCTTTTACCTTTTCATATATTTTACTTGATTTATGCTGTGCTACAAGCTTTTCTATTTCGGGACAGTTTTTGCTGATCCTCTCTTCTTTTGCATTCTCGCACATCTTATGTACTTCACGGTGCAGTGATTTGTATTTCCATTTTTTGTGTGGGTTTTTCCATCCAGTTTTCTAAAAGAATTTCTTCTGTCATCCACTCTTTTCTATTATTTTTCTTTTTTTAGGAAGGCATTTTTCGGATGTAGATAGTATGCCATGTTTGAGAGGTTGCCATTCCTCTTCTGCTTCTGCCTTCGGCTGCTTTTCTGATTCTTCTATTTCTAGAGCTTCATAGTAGTTCTTTATTTCCAAGTTGTACTGTACTCGTGTTTCCTCGTCTCGTTATTGGTTCAAATCATGTTGTACTTCGATGGATTTTTTCTAAATTTTTATTTGAATCTTACAAGTGGCAGGGACGCGGTAAGACCCTATGTCCGCCCTTGGATAGATTCTAACTTGCTTTACTGCGCTCTTGAACCTGCTTCTTATTAATATGTAATCTATTTGGTTTTGGAGCATGTCCCAATAGCTCTTTTAAGTATAGATCCTTCTTGCACTTTTTTGAAAGAATGAATTGGAGATTACTAGTCAATTCTCCATACCAAATTGTTGAAGACGCTGTCCTCTTTCATGTTTATCACCTAGCCCACACCTTCATATCGCACCTGGAACTGGATCGCTTCCCACTTTTGTGTTCGAATTGCCAATGACAATCAGCACTTCGTCTCACTTGACTATTTTTATCGCTTTTTCGATATCTTCATGGAAGGTTTCTATTTCTTCATCTCCGTGGTCTTGGGTTGGAGCATATATTTGAATGATTGATATTTTGAGTGTATTATCTTTTAGCTTTATAAGAATACTTCTATGCGAAATCGGCCATAATCCCATAAGAGCTTTTGAGATATTGTCCTTCATGATGAATCCAATTCCTTTCTTATGTTCTTTTTCGTTACCGGAGGACATGGCATTTTTTCTCATTTTGCCAATCTCCGCCCATCTCATTTCCTAGAATATTCAAATTCATTGACTATATTTCTTGAATCGCGTTATCCATTTTTCCTTCTTGGTACATTGTTCTGACGTTCCATGTTGCTATCTTTATGGCTGCCTTTCTGTAGTTCACACCATCTGTGTCAAGCAATGACCTTCCACTATGTAGACTTCTATCATTCTTATTCTCATTGTTGTCCAGCAAACTGTTGGTCCACACCCTAAGTGGAGACACTAGCAGGTGGCCCTTGTTTGTCGACATTAATGATTCTATATGCTCTACTGCCCATGGCTAACTACAAGATAAATACACCATGAGGCTCTCATCTATTCCGCGGTGACTAGCCACTGTTTCCTTGTGCGCCTGCACAATGCTCATTCCGTTTATGCTTTAAACGTAACCACAGCTGCCACGAAGTACCAGATTGTGTGACTTCAGCACGAGACCAGTCTTTCTCTTATCGGCGTCCCATCTCCTAGATTGGTGGTTGTTTAGAGCTCTAGGTCCTAATCGGACCTGCTAGTTATCCCATAGCTGGCAACAGTTGATATAAACGCAAAGTGAAATCAACGCGCCGGTAGGCTTCCCAAATAAATCTCTTTGGGTCGCTGTTGACTGACCCACGCCAGAGTCCCGTTAGTGTTAACAAGTATGCACCACGTAGAGGTAGGGGATGGCTGTTGCAGCATGTCAAGGAAGGTTACTAAAACTTCACTCTCCGGTCGTTAGACCTAGCCCGGGTAGGATAGTTAGTAAGCCTCGAGAAGCAGTTGTTATATACAAGCAATCAAAATAGTACAACTAAGCACTACACACTAAACTAAAGTTCATGCCACCTTACACAGGCTTTTGTGTCACTTGTATTTATCATGCAGCGTGTTTGATATTAAAAACTTGGTTTACCTCCGTTTATTGGTGTGCATTAAATCATATTTGGTATTCATAATATAATATTTGTTCACGTCTGGATCATAAATCTGAAATAAGTTTGCCATGGCTTGCGTTTGCGTTACATGTATTTATCATGCAGCGTTTTTGATATTGAAAACTTGTTTACCTCCGTATATCGGTACGTATATACGTGAGATACATTCTCGCGTCGTAGAGACTACAATTATCAAACGGTATGTTTGAGATCGCAGCAATGAATATCTAAATGCATTGTCATTCAAGTAATGTACATGGTAATCCAGCTCATGAAGGTTCAGTGTTAGCATATAATAACTAAACTCTAATATTTAACATTCGGCATTGGTTTTAAATCATTATCGCAAAGGGCTTGGTAATAAATACAAAGAATAACGCACAATACCAGAAAATATAAATTTATAACTCCTGAGGGACCTTGTCTTGCATAAAAGTAAACATTAAAAAAGAAAGATAAGAAACTCTTTGATCATGTATAAAGGAAAAAACTCTTAACGTTTATTAATAATATACATTTGCATCTATACATCCCCCTGAGCCTTTGTTACTGTATATCAGAGCAAAATGATATAACATTAACTTTTAATTTATGTAGAATTTGAATAAAATCCAAGTTAAACCCTTAATTAAGCCATGACCAAAGGTAATGATAATGACCGAATTTAATAGTATATGGTTACATTATTGAAAAGTAGCATTCCCTTGCTAAATAGCATTCCCTTGCTAAAAGCTTTTAATTAAGTTGAGTAAAATAGTTGCTATAAGTTTCAAATATGTTTCAGAGTAAGACACCCATTAGGCTGTTTTATTACCTTAAAATTTGAATGTTAGAGGTTGCAGTCTTTAAAAAAGTATACTTTACAAAACTTCTAGAAAATAACTTAAAAACAATAAAATGATTTACAAAATATAGGTTGTTGAATGTCTGGACTGAAACGTTCAATAGTTTTATTACCTGTATTATGCTCGATTTCAAATGCCAGTCGGTATTTATGATACTAAGACTCCTACTATTTGCTAATTAATCTACATAATTTATTTATTTTTTAGCATTTGGGGTTCATCATCGAATTTGGCATGACTTATAAAAGCATATAAGAGTGTTTGGACAAAATTAATTTGCTAAGTAAATATTAATGTTTTCATTATGATAAGCATTTTGATTGATTGATTGATATGATCATAAAATCTATTATCCAAATCGTTAATATACCGAATTAAATAATTTTGCTTAATTTCTCTGATAATCTAATTTGTGTTTCTAAATTCTAAAAAGAGAAAAAAAAAGATATTCAAAGTTTCTTTATAAATATTTGTAGATAAGTATAATTTGATACTACCGTAAAAGTGAAAATTGTTAACGAGATATTGTAAAAGTTGATGGTATTATAACATATATATAAGGGATAGCAGTTGTTACAAAGAAGCAAAAATGATATGTACCATTTATACACATACTGAAGATAGCTTTGCATTTGGTTTCAGTTCGAGTCCACAGGTTTCAGTATCAATGCGGTCAGACAGATAATATGCGCGGGACCTGCGGTTATAATTATGGTATGGTTGACCATGAAAGAGACATAACGTTCTGTTTGGTTACAATCTTCAAAAAATGTCATATGAGGAAATGATCTTGACGCATATATCATTAAAGTACCAGAGTGTATCAATCAAAAGACACCTGGAGAATAAATCTACCAAACATTTCATTCGGTCTCTAGGTTGGATTATGCTTATGGTGCCCTATACTATACAAAAAAAACACTTAACATTTTCATATTTTTTATTTGTTGGATTCATGTTTTCAAAAATGGTGCATTAGAGGAAGATTCTAGTTTGTGACTGGGCCAAACAAACGAAAATCGCAGTGAACCGTAAAGAACATGTGACCTTTTGGGAACAATTCGTGAGACGTAGAAAATATTTCCGCTTCTATGTTTTTGTAGATATGCAAGTCATACGGCCCCGTTGCATCGCCTTCGATCAATCCGATGCCCATGGTTGATACGTTTCTCATTTATATTCTTGTTATTTTACACTATATTTTCTTAATGATGTGATGTCAACGATCCGATAGTTTTATTTTATTCGGAGCGCCTTGTCAAATATTAAATGTATCAAAAGTTGATATGATGGTTCCCATATCCAACAGCGTTCATAAATATTTTACATAAATGATAACTCTCTATATGATTGAAAAGTTAATTGATTTCCGATAATAAACGGATGTTTTTTTTGGCACTAACTATTTAAATTCATAAACATTGTGACGGAGATTATTTTATACCCTTGTTGTTTTTATATTTATCAATTTATATATCCGTATGGTGCATCTCTCATACTTCGATAGTATTTGCTTTTTTTTTGTGCAAGTGCATCTGAGTTTAAAAATACGTGTGCAACGAATACACACTCCAGTAAAAATAAAAGGTGGAACCTTCATATTGAATTCCAATTCAAGATTTAAAATACAAAGCACAAGACCCGCTCATACCCACGATCTTAAATTACATGTGCAAGTGCTCTACCGCTGGGCCATTGAGTATCCTTAAAATTTCGGTTACACTGCACGTATATATGAATTTAATATATTTCTGATGTGCCTGGTCTTCCAGATACCCAAATCTTTGCTTCTCTTTCTAAAGGCTCTGACCGCCTTTTCACGGCAGACACTTTCTATTTCGCATAAGTCATAACGATAAATTTAGAGGGGGAAGGTTTGACATACATAGCAAAAGGCCAGTTTTAGGACAACTAAAAAAATAGAATTTTCTTTAGAGACTGAGGCGAGGCTCACGACCCTAAACGATAAACGATAAACGATTTTTTATTTCGTAATACATGCAATCATACAATTACAACGATATTTATTACAGATTGAAAATGAACAGAGCATGGAACGAAAAAGATCTGACTGGAAGAAAATTATATTCTTATAAATTGTCAGACCCATGGAACAAACAATAGATAAGCTACAACTACTGATTATACTCATTTCATTTTGACTAGAATTTACATTTTTAAAAAATCACTAAAAACACTCAATTTAATGAAGGAAACATAACACATTTTATGCTAATCTAGTACTTATCTAATAACTGTTTGCTAACACATTTTTTGAACACTACTAATGATACACTATTTTTAATACTTTTTGGGAGAACATTCTATAAATCAATACCTTTAGAATTCACTGACATTTTACCAATTTTAGTCGTGTTTTGCCTGGCAAAGAATTTATCCTTAGCCCTAGTATTATACCTATGAACATCTTTATTTTTTTTTAACTTTAACTGTATTTTAGCAGGTAAATTTCCCTGATTGGCTTTATACATCAATATATACGTTTGGTGATACACAAGATCGACAAATTTTAAAAATTTGTACTTTTAAAAATAACACCAGTATGATCCCTATACCCTACATTAACAATAATTCAAGCAGCTCTTGTTTGTAACAATACTAAATCACGAATATGAGTTTCATATGTATTACCCCATATTTCTGTGCAATACATTGAATGTGGTAAAATTAAGGAATAATAGACCATTAATAACATACTATTATCCATTTTATGTAGATTTTTATACATTATTCCGATGGTTTGGCTAATTTTCCTCTTACACTCTGAATACGTTTAATCCAATTCAACTGATAATCAATAATTACACCAAGAAACTTTGTAAATTCAACTCTGTCTAGGCTAATACCATTTAGTTGTACATGTTTTATATCCGATTTTTTATTGCCAAACACCATGTAATTAGATTTCGATACATTGAGTGACAATTTATTTGCTCTTAGCCAGGCTTCAATGTTTTTAAGCTCATTATTCACTGTATTAACCAACGCCATAGGGTCGTTACCTAGACAAAATATGTTTGTGTCGTCAGCAATTATAATGAAACGTAATAATTCAGACAGTTTATACATATCATTTATATACAATATAAACATAACTGGTCCCAATATTGACCCTTGTGGCACACCACATTTAATAATTTTTTCACCAGAAGCATGGCCATTATAGTTGATATATTGTTTTCTATCCCTGAGATAACTGCCCAAAAATTTTGAACACACACCACGTACGCCGTAATATTATTTTTTTTCTATCAACAAAGTGTGGTCGACAGTGTCAAACCCTAAAATTGCATATCCTTGTGTTTAACCGCTGTGTAAAATATCACTAAAATTGTATTGGTAAAATTAGGGTGTGTTATAGTGTCTCATATATCTAAAGAAATACCGCTTGATGCTCCTGTAGTATGGAACAAAACTTTAACATAATTTTGTTCCCCTATGTCTAAATTATTTGAAGATTCAATTTATCATTCTGCATAAAAGTCACATGATCAAAATATGGCCGACGATAAAAACAAAAATTTGCAAAGTTTGTTTCTAAACAGTGTTTGAATGGTGTCAGCCTTTTTGCATGGATAAAAACGAATCCAAATAAATATCGGGACTTGTTTTAGAAAAATTAGTGTTTAGTTCTGTAAGTTGAACGAAAAAGCAATCGTACGTATACACCAGGGTGACCAGCGTCAGGGAAAATCAGGGAGAATCAGGGAATTTCAAAATCACGTTTTCAAATCAGGGAAAGTCAGGAAAAATCTCCCTTTTTGGAGAAAATCAGGGAAAAATCAGGGAATTTCATTTTGAATCAGGGAAAAAAAATCAGGGAAATTCGTTATCATATTTGCTTGTTATTTTTTAGGATTTCTTTAGAAAATTTCGCTCGCGCCTTCGGCGCTCGCATACTATATATACTTCTTAAACATTTTGGCTCGCGCTTTCGCGCTCGATTATCAACTTAATTTAGCTATAGATTGTAATAAAGTATCATTTTGGAACAGGGAAAAAATCAGGGAAAGTCAGGGAAAAAATCAGGGATTTTATGCTGTCTGGAGACTGGTCACCCTGAATACACCTGTGACCCTAAGTTGAAACACTTTTTTTAGTAAAATTTCAATTTACACTTTTATTAAGTTTCAAATCGAATTGAACTTTTTGGAGACGAAAGCTATACCGAATTGTAATATATCATGTTAATGGTTGTTTTATTCAATGCTTGTGCATAAAAATATTCACTTTTAAGAAGACGTTTCAACTTAGGCACATTGTGCCTAATTTGAAACACTTTTATTTATTGTGCCTTATTTGGAACATTTCACAAACAAATTTCCTATTTTGTTTACATCTACCTAAAGTTATGTTGTTCCTCTTTTTGATAATGTATTAAATATGCTTACATGATCATTTTACAACATTAAACCTTAATTTGAAATTTCTTTAGTTTTACTGTGCAGCTAAGTAAACACAAAATAATCAAGGCATACATCAACAACTTGTTTAATTCTTTAAAACGGAATATGCATGAATAAGTCATCAATTTTTAATTTATATTCATAAATTGTATTTTTTTACAATATTTATTTGATGTTTTCAGATCAATTTGACCTAATTTGGATGATCTGGAGCGACTTTATTAAAAAGTGTTTCAAATTAGGACCTGTTTCAAATTAGGCACATAGGTGTACTTACGATAGGCATGACAGGCCAAATTGCCAATCATGGCTCCTTGTGTAATCAAATGGGAACACCACTTTTATAAAACAGCCTGAAACATTGAAAATATATACTTTTTATGTTTTTAAACATCAAATAAATTTTGTCCATAGGTTTAATGATTTTTTGACAATAAAATTATTTGTCAGTGTGTGGTTATATTTTATAAATTGAGGTTTGAATATTGATGACTTTTCAAAAATCATAAATCTTGTCTCCATATTTTTCTCAAAACCCATAAAAATGGTTGCAAATTTCCCTCAATAGCGACGAATTCGGACATATTTTGTATAGAAAAGTATATATGACTGCAAACTAGAATAAATGTCGGAACTTTTGAAATTATTAGAATAACGTTTTATTAGTTCTCTATTGAACTGTCAATAGGCAAAGATGGGGTAACTTTACATGAAATTTACTATATGAAGGAGTGTTTGCCTCAGTGGTGCATCAGTTGTCCAGAGTTACCTTATTATATATGCAATCATAACCCCTGGTTAGATTTGCCAAATTTTGCGGCGCTTTATAGCGCATTAGGACGAAAGCTACCGACCTTATTATTTTTTAGAATCTCATATTATCGCCCACCATTTCTATCCATTTATTTCTTGAAAAAAATCAATCTAACGTATATTCTATTATTCTAAATATTTAGTTTATTATAAACAGCTGAAATTTGCCATAATATTAATTTTGCTCGACTTGGGAATTTATATTGCTTAAAATAAGGTATTTCATGACTGTCACCAATAAACCTATATAAAAGTTAATTGCAGTAAATAAATGTTGATGTTGATTAGATATTGTTCCTGTTCTTTTATTGAATGAATATAAAATAAACATTTTAAAGATTACAAATTGTCGCATATTTTTTTACACTGTCGCACAGAGTAAAAAAAAATGGTCGCACAAAATTCGTTCGGAATGCGCCCGCTGCTGCAGAAGGAAAATGTGTATATAAATCCCTAGGTTACAGGGTTTTCTCATTCGTATATCTTCTAATGAATGATTATAGGTATGCAACGCCAAGTTACAGTTTGATCTGCCAAAAATGTTGAAATTACAGGCCTTTAAACTTAGGCTAAAATCTTGTTTTCTTTTTGTATTTGGGGATGCTTTGTGAACGCCACATCTTTAGCAATTGATTTGGTAATATGTTTTTTTCCTCGCTCATATACATGTAGCTCCTAATGACGGTTTGTTTATGTACAAAGCAAAGGAGTCAGCTTGCAAGGCAAAAAATATCAAAATCTCGGTTGAACTCAAATTTAGAATTTTAATCGTGTTGACGAGGGTGTCTTATTGAGTCCACATCTCTATCAATGAAGATAGTTTTTCACATTATGATTGATATTATTAGATACAGCCCACTAGAAGTATTTCGTTAATACATGTATGCAGCAATAATGTGCACAAAATTGTTCGAACCAAAGTTGATAGCCTTAAAAGTTTCTCAAAAAATAATAATAATAACATGTGCCCTTCGGAACTAAAGTACAGGGGGTTTGTGTCAAGATATTTCCTTTTAAATGCCACTCCATGTACTGATTTGGTTTATACATCAACCCTGTATAAATGTTGGTAAAACATGCGCAAATATACTTTTCTTTGAGGAAAAATTAAGCATTGATTTACATTAGTAAATTTGAACATTTTAGCTCAATTTACATATTTTGGCCGTGGGCCGTACGACCAAAAAAATAATTCTATTTCTTTCCAATGGCGTTTATTTTGTAATAGCATGTATCTTTGATACAACAGAGCCGGAATTCTTTATTTCCGACAAGTTGAACAGTATTGTTTGCATTTTAGATAATGACCCATGCCTCAGGCGAAATTTTAAATTCGCTACCATTTTTTTATTTTTCGATTTATTTACTTAATTCCTTCTGATTTGCACTTCTGACACCTAGACCTTTCCAAATATGCCATGGCTCAATGATGAAATCTATTTTGGTCTGTCATGCCTACTTACGATCGCACACATACAAGGGTACAGGGGTGGACAAAAGTTGAGACCGTTTTGAGACAGTTTTCAAAAAAAATTATCGTATCGCCGTAATTAAGGCATGTCAATAGCTATATTACATTTCATTTAAAAGAAGACCTGTTTCCCTATTTATAACATGACAAAATTATAACAAAAGAATCTTCCTAATGAAGATATGCGGTGTTAAAGTCGACGGTTACCTTAAAATGTAAGTGGACAAAAGTTGAGACCGATTGGAGGTCGCTATGAATAAAAGTCATTTTCAACATCAAAGCGCTATGTTAGCATAAAACCAAAAGAAAGAACAATAAAGAAGATATATTCTAATATTTTAATGTATTGTTCATCCAATAAAATATCCATATATGTTTACAATATTGAATTATATAAAACATATTCTATTATCGCCATGTTTTCACTGAAAATAATGTGTATCTTAATGAATTGATTGGCCATGTACAAATTATCAAATATCTTCCTTAAAACGAACAGTTTTGATGTGAAAATTGATCACTATATGCATTTAAATATGCTTTTTCATTTGATAAATATTTCAAAGCAACTATGAACTCTTGTCGGTTGTTTGAGCAGTTGAAAACGAAACGGTCTCAACTTTTGTCCAGTCCCAACTTTTGTCCACCCCTGTAGCGTCCTGAATCGGAAAGAAACTTTTCTCGAAAGATGATGGAAAACATTTTTACCGCTTGGTGACAATTATGACACTTCCTCCATATATTGACAACATTAAATATTCATTGACATATGCTATTATGTATTTTGAAAAAAAAACAACATTTTGTTACATGATATTTTTACTTTTTTAGCTTTCTGTTATCGCTCACTTAGTGGCGATAAAATGGTTTGTTTACAAAATCGACAAATCAGAGTTTTTTCCGACTCAGACTTACGCATAGAACCAGGAAGTGATTTTTAGGCCCCAACCCAAAAGTTGGGGGCCTATAGAGTTGGGGTGTCCGTCCGTCTGTTCGTCCGTCTGTCATCGCTTTCTTGTACGGGCCAGAATTTTTGAACGGAAGGTCATAGATACTTGGTTATAGGCTCAAATGAAAGGTCTTGGTCCGTAGATGTGCCTTTTGACCATTTCGGTCAAACACACCCTACCGAAAGTGTTCAAATTTGCCAAAATAGCCCAAAATAGCGGTTTTTTAAAGACTTGGGCTTGTACGGGCTAGAACTTTTGAACGGAAGGTCATAGAGACTTGGTTATAGGCTCAAATGAAAGGTCTTGGCCCGTAGATGTGCCTTTTGACAATTTCGGTCAAACACACCCTACCGGAAGTGGTCAAATTGGCTGAAATAGCATAAAATAGCGGTTTTTCAAGACTTGAGCTTGTACGGGCTAGAACTTTTGAACGGCAAGTCATAGAGACTTGGTTATAGGCTGAAATAAAAGTTCTTGGTCCGTAGATGTGCCTTTTGACCATTTCGGTCAAAAACACCCAACCGAAAGTGGTCAAATTGGCCAAAATATCCCAAAACAGCTGTTTTTCAAGACTAGAGCTTGTGCGGGCTAGAACTTTTGAACAGAAGGTCATAGATACTTGGCTATAGGCTCAAATGAAAGGCCTTGGTCCGTAGATGTGCCTTTTGAACCATTTCGGTCAAAAACACCCTACCGGAAGTGGTCAAATTGGCCAAAATAGCCCAAAATAGCGGTTTTTCAAGACTTAATCTTGTACGGGCTAGAACTTTTGAACGGAAGGTCCTAGAGACTTGGTTTTACGCTCAAATAAAAGGTCTTGGTTATTATATGTGCCTTTTGACCATTTCGGTCAAAAACACCCTACCGGAAGTGTTCAAATTGGCCAAAATAGCCCAAAATAGCGGTTTTTCAAGACTTGAGCTTGTACGGGCTAGAACTTTTAAACGGAAGGTCATAGAGACTTGACTATAGGCTCAAATGAAAGGTTTTGGT
>LQRL01065654.1:0-13270 GCA_001703475.1 Hydroides elegans | reverse complement strand
GAGAAACGCGTAAACGAGAAAACGCAAACGAGTAAACGAAAATTTTGAAACGAAAGAAATTGCTATCGATATTTAAGTTAGGAGTTGTGTTGACTGTATATATATGTATGTAACCTACTCAATATCGTATTTATTCTTTCACAATTTTGCTCCTTAACAATTTTTAAATTGCAAAACCAATCATTTTTCACATAATTAAATAAGATGATATGGCATGTCAAATTCGAATCTATAATGACCGCTCGCCTATGACAACTAATAATTTATATAGTAAACCCCAGTTTAAGAATTTAAAAGACGATATGAAGCCAGTAAATCCACGAATTTGCATAAGTCAGTCAGGGGATTTTCAAAGTCAAGGGTGTACGACACCTATCAATCAATGAGATAAACCTCTCACAAATGTATTGCAATACATATCGGCTCGAGAAACAATATTCATGCAATATCAACAGATATGTGCCATAAGTAGACAATTAATCGCAATCAAAACTCAAATATGATGTTTATTAAAGTTGTATTAATTAAAAGCATGATGACTTGTTTTTCAACTTATGGGTCGAATCCATATTTAGACCATTTATCATTCTACGAGGTGGTTTATGTTTAAAGAAACCTAGATTATTATTTTTTTGCTGTGACCTTATTATCAAACAATAGGCGGGAGTATTTCATTGACTTGAGTTATTGTAGAAAATGTAATGGTATCGTAGAGATGATTTATTAAGAAATTTAAGAGCCGCTCGCACGTGATAAGAATAAACGTGTCAAAATTATTGATGCTGCGCATGCTTGAGGTCGGCTCACATAAAATTCGAGATGAATACAACATTAGCTAAATTGTAGGAGTTTTTTACAACAAACAACTGTCCAGAATTTTCAACAAAACTCCGCATTAAACAATTTTAAACCACACATACAGCCTAGTTTGTCGAAAATGAAATAAGTTACCCAACCACTTTACACTCATGAAACATGAAAGTGTATTTTATATCATTCATACTATATTTTAAAAAATGGGGCGATATTATTTATGAAACACATTATTGTACTAACAAAAGACTAACAAATATGATATAGCCAAGAAAAACACGTGTAAGAAAATGTCAAAACTGGTTTAGGGATTCAAACACCGACCTTGCATCCTTCGCAGGTCATGACGCCAAAGTGAATGCCGTTGGCGATGTCCGCGCACACGCGACACAACTCCTGGCCCTCTCCAGGTTCAACTACTTCCGGTTTCTCTGTAATAATATAAACACAACCTCTATTTAAACATAAAATGGTACAGATGAGTTACCAAAAACGTTCAAAAATTATTAAAAAATTTAAGATAGTGCGATTTTGTCGCTGTAATTGGTTTTACCAATATTCTAATGGTAGCTTATGGCATATATGCCATAAGCTATATATCTATCTACAAGGTTCCCAGAATGTTATTGATGTGGATTGGACTTAACATTTGGTGTCTCCCTTTCTCTTTTTCTTATGATTCTTTAAGAATTTCGCTATTCTTTATTATGTGACTGATGACGTATAACTTAAAACAGTTTTTCTTCATTAGAAAAAGACACGTTGAGAAGGGAGTTCAGCAGCAGTGCTTACGTTTTGCTAAAGGAAACATGATTACATCTAATTTTTCTGTTACATATTTAGATATACAACACTGGTTTATTGCTATAAGAAACGTTTTCTTTAACTTATTCCTCACAAGAAAGTTAAATAGAAGACAGACGGGGAGACATATTGGCTGCTTTCCCAGTGGGTCTTTCCCGATAGTTAGGTCAAGTAGCATATGTGCCTTGTTGCAGGTTTTTTGTCATTGTAAAGGCCCGTTTAAACGATCAAACTGAGTTCAAAATTAAACTTTTTAACGAGTTTTGGATTTTCAACCTTGGTGTTTAAACGATACGACATAAGCTGAATACAAACAGTGATAAATGTGTCTTTTCTAGAAAAAAAAACGCAAGCGTTAATTTTAATAGATGAGTTGTGGAGGGAATTTCAAAATTAAAGCGAAGAGTTGTAATGCTAAATCAAAGTAAATTGCCAGAGTACGGCTTGATATTTTGAAATGCACCCAAAAGCAGAATAGCAAAACAAAATAAATAGCAATAATATGCGAGAATGGGTTCGGAATCGAAATTATTATAATAAACTATTATTTTAATTTCATTGCAAAAAAAAATTATCAAAGAAATTAGTTATCCTCTTATATACAATTAAATGGACTTTTTCATAAGTCCATGGAGTAAGTGCAGTTATCCAACGTTGCTGACTATATTCTTATGAAGAGAAGTATCAAGAAACAGGGGATACATTCCATCCTTGACAGGATCCAGGGCCCTCCCACACAATTAATGGGATTTCAAGTGGGGCCACGTGCGGAAAGTTGTAGGAAAGTAGGACGTGTTCTATTCCTTCAAACTGTCGCATACAACCTCAAATTCAATTCAAAACTGTGTTCAAATGAACAAACTCAGTTCAAAACACAAAGATTTTGAACTTAAATCGTATCGTTTAAACGGGCCTTAACACTACTGTCTTGGCAGATAAGCCAAGAATGCTGACCCAGTGCCGATGTGTCTTCGACTATAGCACTTCAACAAGCCCGAACGAAAACGTATTTCACAATTGCATCAGAATTTCCGTAAAATTGAGATTTTTTTCAAAAGCATCTTAAATTTAGGAAGTTATACTACATCTTAAGAAAATAAAACTTTTAAAGCTGACACCATTTTTGCTTTAAGGAAGCGAAAACTTTGTAGTAACACCGAAAAAGGACGGTAAGACAGACTAGGGAAATAACCACCGCAAAGAGCCCAGGCGACATTGAATCTCTCTTGTGTGTTTTCTAATTGTGTCAACATGGCGACCACTCGAATCGCGAGTGTCCTGGGCACTTGACAACGACTGCAGTGCACACTAGAGGAATGTGTCTTTAATCTGGAGCCAAAATCCAGAAAAAAATGGCGCACTCATTCCTTAAAGTAAACAATTTATGGAGCGCCACCTTTTTCATTCATATTCGATTCTTTAAGTATTTTATGGTGTGAGTGCTAATTGATTTCCTGGGCAAACATATGTGAGTATTGTGGTATCATTGGTTATTCAGGGCATACGAATGATTTATCATATCAGCAAATATAGTGTTTGATCCAGAATTCTAGGTGAATAGACCGACACTTAAAGTAGTCAGTTTCCACAAGTTCGAGATCAACATTATGGATCAAGCCTAAGCTGCGATGTGCGTTCAGTGACTTTGAACTCATTTCATTATTGACGGCCATGAGCATATATTTTTATCCATAATATATGTATAAATTTTTCATGGAGCTCATTATAGGGCAGTTAATTAAAGCGCAGTTAAAGCGGAAAGTACTTTTGTCTTATCATCGATTGCTCCTCACATGCTGAATTACCATTAAGTATATAAATAGACTTGGCTGACACCGTAATAGCAAGGTGAATGACCCAATGAAAATGTAGATTAAGATCGGATTTTTTTCTCAAAGTAGCCTTATTTGAGCATTATAAATGAATGTCATTTGCAACTTGTGATTCGGAAACTATTTTGATAAAGTCACTTAACTAATCACCTGATATAAGATATACGTACACAGACAAGAGGTTGGAGAACCGTATAGATTTCGTTCGCAACAGTAATAATACAGTAATACTGTACATAAATATGTTGAAAAACCCCGTTAATTTGAACCTACATGTATGTTCGAATATACAATGTCATGTAATACTTTAATAATTACAATTACGATTTGTCGATTATGAGAAGAATAAATATCTAGCTTTGTATTAAGAAATATGCGATTTTCCCACTCAATAACAAATCTCACAGATAATTCAGCTCTACTTCATAACATAAGCTTGTCATACAACCATTCAATCCAGTCTTTCCATTGAACTCTTCTTAACCAATGACGCCGGTAGAGTCTATATCAGAATTCAATGACAAAGTGCAGAGGACACGTGCATTGCCAAAATAAAAGTTACTGATTCATTTTTCTAGTAAACCCACCTCTCCTCATCATGCCGGCTCGCAGACATTTCTGATAGCGGCAATACTGGCATCTCATGCGATTGGTGCGGTCGATGCTACATGTCTTGTCGCCAAGGCACGTCAACTGTGGCTGGCCGTCCTTCGTACAGCGGATGAAGAAACTCTGCAAAAGAAAGGGAGAAACATGAAAATTGTACTATGTTGTCATTAAAATATCAGTATGGATTTGATTATGATACACGCAACGAAAGCATATTTAAATCGACACAATTGTTATGGGAGGGCGAAAGACACACGATAGGTTGTAATTTATGATCTCAAAGATTATGACCGCTGTTCATTTGAATTCAATTATCAACTTATTAGTTACGCATGTTTCCTTATATCCTCTAACAGATCTACGTTTTTATTACGTGAGTGATAAGGCAACGAATTAAAAGTTAGAATGC
Source organism: Hydroides elegans (assembly GCA_001703475.1). NCBI lineage: Eukaryota > Metazoa > Annelida > Polychaeta > Sabellida > Serpulidae > Hydroides > Hydroides elegans. The sequence goes on along the minus strand of LQRL01065654.1, from coordinate 8,803 downwards.
ACAAATGTTGGCAATTGAGGTCCCATTCCATAACAACGAATTAACGTCTGAAAATTTATCAAACATAGCAAAATTATATTCTAAATGTGGAGATTCCTCGTCAAGTGGATCCTAATAGCACATGTCAAAACACGGGCGATTTATTTGATTTGATTATAAAAGCTGATTGGTTATGGACACCAAACCCTTTGAAAATTACAACACAGTCAAATATTTGAGTATCGTTGAGTAAGATCCCATATATCGTTCATAGTTATATAATATTTTTACAATTGCTCAATATAACATACCATTAATTGGAACTATTCCCACCATTTCATGGACATGACCCAGCTTTAAACATTCCTAATATTTACTAATTAGAAAAGGTCATAAAGTCATGATCATTTCAGAGTTTTATAGCAAATAAATTGAATGTCTTGAAATTTAGATGTCGATTCAATATATACTCACTTCGAAGAAATAATACGTGCGACACATGAGTGCCCACACATTCAATTCTTATGATCCATGTGATATGCTGATTCCCTCTTAAATGTGGTTTGTGTTTCTATATATTTGTGTATTATCTTATTTCCTACCCAGGGTGATTTATTCGCTATCATATATGCTTATGTTTTGATCATACTTTTGATGAGAATCTAAAAAAATATATTCTCACGTTTTTACATCATAGGTGTGTACGAAGGTGGTGTTTATGTTTAAACCAACCAAAACAAGCTTATCTGTTTGTTAAAGAAACATAAACAATATCCTTTATATCTCCTTAACCAGGGAAGTTTATTCAATTTGCTGTAAAATAACATGTTACAAAAGCCTAGGCAATTATTTCTTGTACTCAATCAGTCCTTATCACATCTCGATTAAAGAGTCTTAATCGCGAATACGGTAAAGCACCTGTTTGGTGATAAATCTTTTCGGTTACTATCAAGTAATTTTTTCTTTCTCTTGCCTTAGCAGCGTCGTTTGCGTAGCTATAGCGATCAACTTACGTTTGCGCAGTGCGTAAACGGTGTCTTGAAATACACTCGAAGAATAGGCATACATGACTACTTTCGTTATGTGGAGTTCAAAAGCATACCGCATATTTACCACTATGTTTTTTTACTATTGTAATGGTGTAGACATGAGGGACATCAGATGTAAACGTATAAGATATATTTCATGAAATCATGTTAACAAACATATGTTATCGTATGGATTCCAATCTGGTGAAGTCTAGCACCCTCATTCGTGCTGCGAGTAAAGACGCGTTTACAGTTTTACTCAAGTTTCAAGTCGTTATCTAAGGTCAGATAGTACAGCGGCCTACGTTAATCCGGCGTGACCGCTACCAATGTCGGGAGATATGCCCAATGCCCTGGGCTCCAGCGAGTAATGGAATTTAACTAGATGCTTTCCTAGATTCGCTTATTTTTTAATATGAAGCGACGTGACACTCTTTAATAATTTTTCAATCTTCTGGCATAATCTTTCAATAGCAAAGCGGTTGGGCAGTTTGACATACACGTTTTATATTCTTTCTCATATTGATGTTTCGACCGCCGTGCTTTTGGCTTCTTGTTTATTATATGTATTGTCTTCAAATTTCGGAATTCATAGAATATTCTTGAACAATGATATATAGTATGCAACGTCGTCTACATATAAATGATGCTTCATTTTTCTCTGAATTTGGAAAAATGCTTTGAAGCAAGTTGCTGAGTTGCTATACCGTTGCTTTTCCAGGAACCCTTGGCTTCGAATGGTATCAGTTATCAAGTGTAAGATATAGCTTGGTTACGTAGGTATTTGAATCCACCAAGTATTCATCTACAAGACTTCCAGATAAAATGAATCAAAACGCTTTTTGTCCTTCGCGTGATAAGGTTATCTAGTTGAGATATTGCTTCAAACGCGCTAAGAAGTGAATTCAAAGTAGGAATACTGTAGCAAAATATGATATAAGATTGTTAAAGAAATGACACGTGAATTATGATAAAATGCAAAGTAATGAAACATGTGTACACTTTGATTTTTTTTAGATATTGAATGTTGATTGAGAAAAGTACAAACATATAAATATGATAATGCCCCTAAAACCGGATATGACAAAAGCGCAAATACGAATTCAAACACATATAAAATTAACCAAATATCAATCAAGAACTAATTGCTTTTAAGTGTTTTATTTAAAAAAAATCTGAACGCTTGCAATTAGATATTAGCTACAAAATGCTTACTGTAAATATAAGGACTTATTAAAAGACGGAACAGGAAAACTGTTACATGTTTGAAAAATCTCAATGTAACAAACCCCATATCAGTAGCTCTTCATTCATTTTTCTGCTAAATTGCAAAGCGATAAGATTAGGGCGCGGTTAACTTACAAGCCGTAGATTCTCTGTTTACGTTGCCTTGTTACTTAAGAACAGGATTCAATCACAGACCGACCAGAATTAACGGCCTGTTATGATGTGGACTATAATATAAATGTGATTGCTTTGATAGGTAAAATTCACACATTTTACACGGCTTATCAGGTGAGCTTATCCCGGAAAAAATATCCTGCCTCTATTAAAAAAAAAAGTTTGACTTGATTTTAGGCCATCAAGCCTTATGATTCAGGGTTTGTTTAATATCTAAAGTGAATTTTTATCATAATTTTTTTCCGGCCTGATTTATCATTTATATTTTCCTACTAAATAGTATTTATTAATATTTAGTATATACTTAGATTTTGTAATAAGTTTTTCAATGAACTGTTATTGATAATTTATTATACTTGAACGACACTGTTGTGTCTTCAAAACATGCTAACCTTAAGTTTGCGTAACTGTTTGTTGCACAGGACCCTCCCCTTTTCCTTACAAAGTTGAAACAGTCTTTCATAATTAAAACAATATCGAGCTTTTTTTGGCACCGACTCCATAAACAAATACATAACAATATATGCACGTGGTTGGCCTCTTCCGTCTGACATGTCTTTGACACGTTTCAGAAGCATATCCCGACTGTCAAAAACAAGTGACTCAACGAAATGGCGCTTATTAAACAAACAATATTCCGCCTGTTTGTACAACAAGAAACCACAGCGCCCGGGGCGCGGCTGCACAAGCTGGGAACACGGAGGCAGCGGGTGCGTGAGGTGGATAAGCGATAAGGCTTATCGGCAAAGTATCTCGCAGCGGTTGCTACCACCGAAACAAGCGCTGACCACTTATAACATTAAGGGGATTATTTATCTATGGTTCTTAATCGGTTTGGTTCAGTTATTGAGTTTAATCGAGATTATATGTGTTTCTTCTCGGGGTGGGGTTGTCGGGGTGAGATGGTATAAAAAATATGCACTATCAATACCATTTATAATATTCAAACTGAGCTACATTTTGCATTCCTCAGCCAGAAAATATACACAATAACAACAACGCTGATATCATCGTTTTAGTATTTAAATGTCCTGGATATAACTCAAATCGGCATAAACCTTTGATTGCATTTCTATTATCTAAATGTCGTCGGAATTAATGACAACGATTTAACTTATTTCAACAAACATAAAAACAAAAAGTGACATTAAATTTAATACAATCTGGAGTACGAGTCAATATAGTTTCGTGCACGGTGGTAGAGAATTAGGTGACCTTATACATGTAGAACACGACTCCATGAAATATGTAAGAAGATTTCCTTGTTACAAGATTTGATTGTTCACAGCAAATGTACTTTCAATATTTTCTTTTTTGTTATATTTTTTTTTGAGTGTCTGTTATTCTATTACAATATTTTACACGTTTATGGCATTCAAACCTCACGTGAAAATATCATGCACTGAACCCCTGGATTTCTTTTTCAAAAATCAAATGCATCTATTTTTTAGTAAATATTCAAATACCATAGAACATTTTAGAACTCGATGTAAAAATTAAATAAACCGAAGTTCAGTTACAACGTTACGTAAACATCTGTCATAGGAATATCTATGACGAAATGACTTATGTTGACGATTAAATTGCTAGTATCTACTTTTAAAGACACTATTGCGACATGCCACATATGTACCTTACAGATTTTATGGGATGGCCGTATCAGTTCATGCAAAAGACAATTCTCAAAATAAGCATAAAACGATATAATGAACAACACATAGAATTTAATATTCAATTAATCTGTTATCAGCAGCCACAATGTTTGATAATTAAAGCAATTAACAACATATTTGCCTACCTTGCAAGGAAGACAGACCATGGCTCCGAAGTACATGCCGCTCGCTCGTTCTCCGCACACCACGCACCGACAAGGTTTCTTCTGCTTGCCCCGTAGCTTAAGAGCCCGCTTCAGCGGACGCCCTAGACTTGTGTGACGAAAACTGTTGCGTGACGCAAATGACGTCATCATATGATGCACATGCGCATTGTGCGGTTGTTGCTCTAAATGTGGCATTGTGGGTGAAATGGGTGGCGGTGTCATTGTAGTGTCAGGGGATGGTGTCATGTTGTAGCAAGGGGACATCATGGTAGAGCAGGGTTCAGCCCATGAGGAGGCAAGGGCTGACTCGGAGTCCGGCTGTGTGTCTAACATGGTGCTTGTTTCACTGGTTCTCTAGTTTTGGAATTGTTTGCTGTTGGGTCAACTTTGCTGAAACGAACATTAAATGAAGTCATAACAAAATGGTATATTTTTAGGATTATCCTTAAATTTACATTACCATCAAAGTTGTTATCATGATTATTTTATATAATTAATATGAGCTAATGTACATAAAGTTGTTAAAAAATTACGTTTATTAACTTGCTGATGCTCTTATTTATGCATTTTTGCCAATCTTTTTTATTTTATCTCATTTGATAAATCACAAAATATTTTATTTCGTCAATTTTGAAACAACCTTGTCTCTTCAAATTTGAGGTGAAAAGAAAATTATAAAAATGTGTAATAACAATTATCACTAATATCTATAATAATTAAATTTCAATTACCTATTATGTGTTCTATTCCGAAATCTTCAATGAAAAAAATCGAATTAAAAATATATATTCCAACATGCAATGCAGTCAGTGGTCGGTTCGGTTATGAGCAGCCTGTGAGAGTCGCTCACTTCTAATAGCCCCTTATCTGATGTGTTTCCTGATTATTGCTCCCCGCTCACTCACGCCACCGCTACCAGGAAGGTGAACGATCGGCTATTGAGGTGTACGGAGCCGTGAGATATTGGGCAATTCGCTCTGAAAAGAAAATTGTGCACCGAAAAGCGTGTTATTGTTCCATGTACAATGCAAAGTATTGTTGTGACGTGTGACGTAGCGCTTTTGTTATGATAATCCATATAACACTTGTTTGAGCTAGAAGCGCAATGTTTTCAAAATTGACTCTCTCTCTCGTGCAAATGACTATCATGAAATGGTACCGACGCGGCACCAAGGTAACAATAATATCGATAAGAGTTGACAAATTTTGATTTTGAAGTTATTACTAGAAAAGTTATTGTTTTTGCCTAGAAATATCTTTTAAGTCGAGGTCGTCGTGTATAATTACTGTTTTAAGAAAATGGAGAAGAATATTAATTGAATCTGGCTTAGTCATATGAATGTCGAACATAATATGATACATACATATCCCTACTGTGCTCTTATGAATTCTCTTATGAGTTATACTATGTCAATGTTTGCACTTGAACGTCAGAGATGTGTCATTGGTATTTGATACACTGGAGCGGTTTTTGGTTTCGATTTTATTTTCTCGAATGCATCAATTATTGTTTGAGTTTATCTTTTTAAGTTTAAATGAAAAGGGTTATTCAAACTGAATGAGTATTCCACTTGTTATTCGAATATCAAATATTTTAGATCCAGTAAAACGCCCATGGTCATGTTTTTTAATACTTATTGAAATGTAGGTTTATCATGTTGTTAAATGAATGTTTAAGGTATATATGAAAAAATATCATTTACATAAATATTGTTTCAGGTGCTTCGTGTTTTACGTAAATTTTCATACGAAACGATCTATATCTGCAGTGAAAATGAGAGCTTATAACTTATTATATAACCCACAAAATAGACTCTACACATAGAATGTCTATAGATTTATTTGTTCTTGTCGAAAGTCTATATCTGCTCCTCGATTTAAACGCTTTTACTGTTATAACACCTTTCGTCAATGGGTTGGCTGATCACCAGAAAAGGAGACGACTCCTCGACACTGACATTGTGCCATTTTTTAGGCCGTTATGACGTAGCTCGGTGCACATTAATGTGGGTCAACTCATGAAAAGTGCGTTGAGTAGTAATCAAACACACATAATTCTTAGCTAGGGCTATCATAGGACGAGAAAAAATAAATGAAATATATCGAAATTACGTTAAAGAGCCAGGTTTATGAGATTTGATTGCCTTTTGAATTTATCAAATACTTTGTTGTATTTGTAAGTGGAATTAAAAGGAAATTAGCGAATTTGTCGGGACGCATAAATATAGTTGACATTATTTAAAAGTTACCACAAGGCTTTCGTGGCGAGCACGGGAGATTGGTTGCAACGTCTCAATCAAGTGTAATAATTACATTGTATAATTGCAATGGCTAGTTCATACCAAAATTCTCGTTTTAGGGCACAAATCCAACACTGATATTACAAGACTTCGTATTTATGCATGCTTTAAATTTAATGCATATGGCCAGGCGTTGAAAAAGAAATTCATCAAAAGTATGATGAATCAAATAAAAAATATCAAGGTTAATTAGAGTAGACTTACCTTACAAAAGGACAGAGACATAAATTCCTAATATACAATTACAAGTGCTTGTTTTATGGTTTTACAATGCTACAACCTTCCGGGTATTAGATATAGATATGTAACATAAGTATATATATATTTTTGTATGCGTTGCAGATTGTTAAATTGATATAATGAAAAGTAGATAATGAATTTGTTTGAGAGTTAAAAAGCTTACACTTATTGTTAAGGTAATAATTAAAATGACTAACGTTATTGTCAAAATAAACACGAACAAATCCAAAACGTCTTGATCTTATTTTGCAACATAAATTAGATTGTCAAACTACTTTTTTGATTTGTGCGCCAAAATACATTTGCGTTGTTTATTCAGACCCTCTTATGTTCATAGACAATTTGCTCAGTAATATTTTCATTTTCATTTTGATGTGTTAAATCGGAATATATCCGGTCAAAAAGTCCCCGGACAAAAAGTCCCCGGACATAAAGTCACGATTTTTGCAACATAGGACATAAAGTCCCCAGTAAAAATGTGAAAAAAAATGCTTATTTCTTAATATTGTTCAATATAACGAATAACTATCAGTAACGAATATGTAACTTTAAATATACATTAAATAAAAATCACAATTAATGTTTCAAAATTATATTTTTATCCGGGGACTTTATGTCCTATGTTGCCCAAATAGGGGACTTTATGTCCGGGGACTTTTTGACCTGAATTCATTAAATCGATATTTGTTTGGTAAAAAAATGGATTCAACACCAACAGCAGACAAGTTACAAATGACCATGCACCCAAATAAAGAGTTAAATAAAACAAATACTTTACTTAATTCTATTTAATATCATATTAGGTTTTAAACAGCAACTATAGTTCTAGAAGACAATAAGATTGTTTTAGGCCAGGGGCTTAGGAAGCATTAAATTAATTTCTTACAGAAAAGGCTACTAGATATGCCAACATTCTTTCTCGATGCTTGGGAAAAATATGGTCTTTTCGATGAATCCACCCCAAAAAGTCTCGGGCCAAAAAGTTTCGAGCCATAAAGTCTCTAAAAGTGACACGATGTGCCAAAAAGTCTCGAGCCAAAAAGTCTCGGGCCAAAAAGTTCCGAGCCATAAAGTCTCCAAAAGAGACAGTATGTGCCAAAAAGTTTCCGGCCAAAAAGTCTCTAATCATAAAACAATGTGTTTGATATAAATGAACAACAACGTAACTTTCACACCATTTATTTCTACATTTCTCATCATAAATGCATGGATATATCTATAATCATCTGCACATGGAATAACAGTCAGTAATCAGTAATCGTCTAGACTCAATATCAAATGAAATACATGGATCACAAAGCGCTGTGAACTAATTAGATGCAACAAGGTCAAAATTTAAAATAAAGAATTATTTTCTGCCGAAAAAAACATAGAGTTTTATATTGAAAATTAATAGGTTTTTATCAATCAAACATTTACAAATAACATACCTGAATATTTATGATTAGAGACTTTTTGGCCGGGAACTTTTTGGCACATACTGTCACTTTTGGAGACTTTATGGCTCGAAACTTTTTGGCCCGAAACTTTTTGGCTCGAGCCTTTTTGGCACATCGTGTCACTTTTAGAGACTTTATGGCTCGAAACTTTTTGGCCCGAGACTTTTTGGGCGGATACCCTTTTCGATATTTGATCTCCGCATTTCCATGTCTGCTATTAATCATACACGAAGCAATTAACCATATTATTTTTTAAAGGGAAAAACTATAAAGAAAAATCAAGGTGGCAAACAAATCATAATTTGAAATAACTGTTATATGAATATTGAAATACATTTTACTATTACATCATCCGTCTGCAAGACAATACATGTATGTTACAAAACATTGTCAATGGTTTACTGTGGCTGTATACAAACTTTTGCCGATAGCCATGTTTTTGTTTCTGATGTAAACAACATCAATGGATTTGTTTCACACCGATCAAACTAAGCGATAATAACGACAGTATTGTCACTTATTCAATCCATGAATTTACTTACAAGGGTTCTGTATTGACATTACTACGCCGATTGCACTAATTATTGCATCCTATGG
>LQRL01065650.1:5474-16248 GCA_001703475.1 Hydroides elegans | reverse complement strand
AGTTCGTTATTTCCAAAGTTAATTATAGTAAAAACTGACCATCCTGCATCCAAGAATTGTTGAAGTTCACGGGGGATCCAAGGTCACTGACCTTCTAGTTGTTATTTATTTGATACGTATTACGGCATATATTTAATCAAATCCCCTTTGCTCTTTCACAGGCGCCATAAAATTCGGCGACAAGATGACCGTGGACGAGTGCGAGGAATTAGTTGATCAGTTGTCCACTTGCCAACTTCCGTTCCAGTGCGCCCACGGCCGACCCGCCATTATGCCTTTACTCAATGTACAACATATCAAGCGGTTTGCTGAGGAGGGGGTAGGTATTAAATGGTTGTCAAAAAGTGATACCATAAAAGTCAATTTTTAGATTACTATTGTTTTGAATGTATACGATTTTTGTTTTACTTTTTATAACGAGAGAATGTTATATACCATTACCGGTTATAAATTTATGTAAAGCTTATGTGTTGAACATTAAGTAAACACGATCAATATATCTTTTCGAGACCGAAGAACGATTGTTTAAAAATATCTAGGAATATAAGTTCAATTTTGTTGTATTAAAATCGAAATTAAAATTTATTCTGCACATGCAGTTACTTTACTTAAAATACATAAGACAACTATGGACTATTTGTATTACATTTTTAGATGATGGTTACATGATTGTGTTTTCTAGGAGACCGTTTCCAGACCAAAGCTGTATAAACTCAGGAAAACGAAAAGACCATGAAAATCTCCAAGTGTATATGACATGTCTGCCCACAGCATAAATATGTAAATTTGCCATGAGAAGCCTGAGCATTTTTATGAAATCATGTGCGATGTGCCAAAAAAAAACAAGCACTCTTAAAATGTGATCTATTGGGTTTTCTAGTCAATATGAAGTATTATGGAGTATTCTCAAGATTTAACGTTAGGCTTTGTTGTGACTAATCGCGGTCTATTATATTTGATGGTTGTTTTTTTTTTTTTAAACAACATTTAAACATGTTAACGTTTTCGTATGATGAGAATATTAACTACGATGAACTACGTATTTATACATTGAATGACAGTTATTGTACCAATGAGAAAACATTATTTTATCCTAGTGATATTTTTTTCTGTCAATAAGGTTTTGTTTTCATAATAAATACTAAATACTAATCAAGTGTATATGCGATACGTTTGTTTTATATTTATTTGTTTCTATTTAATGAACGTTAAAAATAAACATTTATAACGATTTTGCGTATTATTTTTTGTCTTTTAAAAGTTAGCTGTATGATATTGTGAATGCAGTCGTATGACTGTTTGTAAAACGATTCCGGCTTTTCAGAGCTGTTTTGCTAATATGCGTTCAGCGACAAAATTCGTAAAATTATTTTTTTTCCCCATAAATGTCCATATTCATTACTATAAGTGGAATCAGAGTTCAATAAGGATGTCAATCTGGCGTCGTTTTACTTTTTTTTTTTCGAATTAGAAAGGATCATATATTTCATATTATCGAACGCAAAAAACTCGAAGAAAACACAACATTTGATAGATCGTGGAAACCAATTTTATTACGCATTAGAATACTGATAAATACCTACTTGTACACGTAATATTGCAGTCGTTTCTGAAGCAAATCACTTTGACACACATTTAATGAGAATACAATCACACAAGCCATACAAAAATACACTGTTTCGATATCTTAAAAACAGTTTCTTCATTTGTTTTACAGTCCTGGTCTATATACACGTCTTCTTAAGGACTATGGCATGACAATCATGAACAAAACTATGGTGTTCTTGAGTACACGTTCAAGTACAAATGTATATGTATCTCATATCACCATGACCTGAACCCCCTCCCGATTAATGGTCTCTAAAGCGAAGCAAAAAATAACAAAGTCTCCAGGTGCGCACAGCTGACTATTGAAAACATACATATAATACACATGATTCTGAATGTACAATCTGAATTATTCATAGCTTAGTTTTTACATTATGAAATACGAATCGATATATAAGGAACACTCATAAAGCTAGTCTTTATATGCTTCAATATTAAAGAGAAATATTATACGATAAAGCACTCTCATACACATTCACACACATTACACAGACAGGACACGTACTCAAAAGCAACAATATGTCTTCAGGATAACACTGCGATCACGGCGTATAACTCGCCCTACACCACTTCATAACGCATATTATGCGCAATCATTCAACGTCCATTTTATCCCAATAATGAAACACACCATAATGGGTCAATTCCACAGCCTCGGTCTAGAACCGCTTCCCGTTTGCTATAACATCGAATTCTAGTCTAGACTTAGGTTGTGAAACAGGCCCCACGAATGTGGACATTCATACTGTGCGCAATCATGCAATATTCATTTGATTTCAAACTGTTAAACGTAATCATGACGCGTATGGTGTATTACTACTCATGATGGACTTCGGGAACGCGGAGACTTAAGCGGGACGGTATCTGGATTCGAGTCATGGTGATGAGCCTCATGTCATTTGCGATGTGACGTCATTTGTGCCCGCCCCTTTCGGCCTTTGGTGTTCGTTTTGCTCCGCGACGAGGACGAGGTGCCAAAACAACTGCAGCACCTGAAGGATCACGTGACAATAGCGTGTGAAAACATTGGGATGATCTTAAGCGATCACATACATATATGGGACCAATAGTCTCTGCTTATCCTTTACCCTTTTTCCTATGGTTTGTATGTTAATTTTAAGGATATGATTTTAAGTAAAGGATAGCCGAGAAAGTAGGTCCTGGAGAGAACGAAAGCAATATGCGACCCGATAGAAATTACAGTTGATGTCATGCCATTCGCATACTCACAATCACATTGAGAAATTGTGTTTACTCATTATAAAATGTGTTTTTACATATAACAAAATTCATTGGAAAAGAGGTTATTCAAATAAAGGCATTTAAATGTATGTGCATGTTCGAGATGTGTTCATATTCTAAATGGTTTATGAAGTAATACAGATGGTTAAACAACAGCATAAAATAATTTACACTTATAAAACGATCAAATATTAAAGCTTCAGTGAAATACAGTTCTCTAAAATAACAGGGTTTCAACCCAAATTTGATATTTTATTGGGATTTGATCTTAAATCACATGTGCACAATACATTTATCGACAAATCTTAAACATTCTTAAGAATTTTAAAAGAGTAAAGGAGCACAGAACAAACTTGTTATGATTCCCATTATTATCAGGGTTTAAAAAGCAGTTTAGTGTCATCTAAATAAGCAAATCAAGAAATATTTGCCGAAACAAGTTTCTCATCAATTAAAAATCTAAATTATATCACATTTTTCTAGTTTCATTCTTATCAAACCCTGATAGTAATCAACATAGAAAGCTAATTATACCATCAACTTAGGCATATGGTTTTTCAAACAAATCTTGATTGCAAAACGATCTTAATAATCTTGACTACAAATATTATATACATCAATCTGCAAATACTATTAAAATGCATACGACTAAGTCGTACAGACTGTGAATGTTCCCAAGACTCTGAGCACTCTTTAGCTTGTGAGCATCATATTTCTTTAAATAGTAACTTATCAAGCTATACAAGTCGTAAGAAAATTAAAACGAAATTGGATAAAATATTCGTATATAAGAAAAAGGTTGTTCTATCTATTTTGACATTATAAATCCTTATACAGTAAACTCTCTTTAATCGGAACACTGTTAATCGGAACTATCGGTTAATCGGAACCGATTCCGTCGGTCCCGCCAAATACCACCATTTAAACCAATGTAAAAGTTCCGATTAACGAATACACTGATAATCGGAACCCCAAAAATGAGCCTTTAAAAGCATAAAATAGTACTTAAAGAGTCACAAAAGAGTTCATTTCAACTTATTCAGTCATCATTGTTATTGTAAATATGTAACTATAAGCTGCTTAATGCACATTCAAACAAAATTTCTTTTGTTTATAATTAACAAAGAATGTAAGAAGGGAGGGGTATCGATAAAAGGTTTCATCCTATGAACTGATGGGGTTAACACTTTGCTACCTTTCTTTGAGTACAAAGTATGCATACATACATATAGATGTGATCCATTATCATAAAGAGGAGGCAATTAAGAGTTTCGCCAGAGTAAAGGCACGCTTGACTGTAAAGGGGTTGGGATTAAGAGTGTCGTTCATTAAACATAAGGAGTAAAGGAACACTTGACTGTGTGTCTTTTGAGATGTGTTATTCATAATTTAAACGTTAGATTTATTATGAAGCAAATAGGGAAGTTATAATCGCATTTAAAACAAGAACCAACAATATTATTTTGTAGCATTCTAAAATTAAGGAAATATATCATACTATTTGACATAACAATTTACGCGTATTTTCGACCCATCTGAACGCAGAAAATTAAGCAAGATATAGCTTTGGCAACAAAAAAGACCTTTCGGCCTTTTTTTCGGAAATATTGAAAATACTGTTAATCGGAACCCACGGTTAATCGGAACCAATTTGCTTGGTCCCGAGGAGTTCCGATTAACGAGAGTCTACTGTAATTACTTAGGTTTACTGTCTTACCTGCACATTAGCTACTCAAACAGGGATGAAATATATTGGTTCAAAGGTTCTATATAATGCATTTGAAAGATAATCCAGTTATCTCAAAAAAGCTAACTTCTCTCATAAAGCAAAATGAAATGATATCGGAACTTGGCGAAGACTTAAATAGAACTTGATCCAACTTTCTTTGTCAACAAGGGAGATATTTTTATCCAGTAATCCCTGATGCTTCAAAATGTACTACACCGTAGTTGTATCATTATTTCAATGTGGTATTCATACATTCGTTTCGGGGTAAATTCCCAGGCTTTTAAAGGTCAAGAAAGTAAGTCTTCGCCTCGTGAAACAAAAACAAAACGATAAAGAAAGGAATGCCCGACCATATCACACATATAGCGTTGCCTGGTTAATTACAAATGATGGATATAAAAGATAAACATCTTACATAATATCCCGATCACAAAATCAGACTGACCATACCATTAAAATACCTATGTTAAAATGCCCAGAAGCACTAAACTATGAAGTAGCCCGTGTCTGATATTTGAAACGTTAGTTTTTTTTTGGTAAATAAAGTATTTTTGCACTTTTGCCTAGACCCTTCTTATTTGCATAACTACAGTGCCAATTTTGAAATTCATATATTGTTCTTATTTTGTCTTTAATGAGTCCTTATATCTATTGGCTTTATTGTTTATCTTTAAAACATGCTATGGCCACTCAATTGGCTCTCATTTGACCAAATGGAACGCGCTTTCGAAAGCGTATCGAAAAATGGTTATATAAACAAAGTGCAATTAAGGGGTGATAAATTGTTCCCTTAATGATAATTGAAAAGTTGAAACACATTCGACAATATTGACAAGTAACAAAAATGAAATTATGAATTGATTGACAATGGATCAACATATATGAACAGAACAATTATTTTGTACAACAGAATAAATTTTATAACTTAACATACGAAGAAATTGGTATTTGTTCCGATGTACAAGTTTCTGAATTTGTACTTCAGCAAAAGTCACTTTCTTTTTAAAGTTTTGTTAACGAATCTACCTTCGGTGACAAAGTTTCCATTCATGGAGAAACTATATATTTTAAACAATCCAAAACTGACTTCACTTTTGATGCATAGGGATTATTTTATCCACAAGGTTTTTTATGTACCGGCATCTCTATTTATCATGTAACCTTAGATTATAATCACCTCACATAGTCATTCCCCAAGATAAGAGTGTACATATCTCATCGAAACCATTTTAAATATCCAATGTAATACGCATTGGAACGAAAGTTATAATTTGAAATGCGAAAAGATGAATTTCAATAGCAATACGATGTGATAGTATAACACATTGCATTCTCAGACTTATGCAATTGGATTTCCATTAAGTCATTGACCATTCGGACATCAATGCAGGAGAGAAGCAATAAATCTATCAGATGCCATTAAAATCAAAGAACATAAGGGGAAGCTATGGGTTCATAAGCTATAAATGAAATAAGGTCTGCGGACAGAATGCAAAATGAAATAGTAAGCTTATATTTTTTACGGCATATCATGGGAATAACTGTTAGAGGTTTTTGACTATTCTGAAATTTATAACGAAATGGAAGGAATCTAGTGCTTTTTAGAACAATCACACCAATATTGGTGCTCACACATCACACTGGAAAATTTCTTCGATATCACGTCAGACGCGACTCTTGTTTCTTACAATCCCGAAGAATATATACTTTATACATTAAACAATTATAAATATTATACAATATAACAAGAAATGTACATTCTGTGGCGCATTATGACCAACTAAAATGTTAAACCAACTTAAAATCTACTGAACCAGCCGACGTTTTAGTCGACAAAATTATAATAGCTTGGATTATATATCAAGGAATAAAATTGTTTTGTCAAACACGGTGAATGAGCTCTATATTATAAATCACATGGGATGCATTCATTCGCATTGAACGCCTGCCTCGTTTTTTTTCTTCCGATTCCAAAACTGTCGTAGACAAATCACAGCAGAATCATGACTTGGGATTGACTCAGGAACACCAACTCAAATCGCGCCGCTTCATTTTTGGGTCAATCATTATCCAGTTTGAAACATATATCCGAGAAGAGCAGTGCATTTTGGGTTAACCATATATTCAGCTCGAAATATCCGAGAAACGAAAAGGCCTCACAGACGTATCCAAAAGTAGAGGCGGTGCTATGAAAGTATGTTTACGTTTACGTGACTGTCTTCTCAAATTATGCAGCTGTAGATTGACATTGTTGGGCGAGGGATCGAATGGTGTTGTAAACTTCCTCAATCGTTTGAAGTTACCCAGCACTTTAGCTTTGGATCGACTTTTATAAGTGTCATAAATACAATACACGTGTCCGTGTCATGTAGGCGGCGAACAAGGGCGTGTCGAAGTAAAGAGGGTTGATATCAAGAGTTGAAGAGCAGTGGATGACTCCGGTTATGAAGCTTATTTTTATATCCATAGAAAGACGTAGCTGCACATTTTCGTGAAGGGGTTGTTGAGAGAAGGGTGCTATTGGAGGGGCTGAACATGAAATAGGGGACAGAAGGTTGGGGATGTGGTTTTTGGATATGGATTGTTGAACATAGATGGAGTAAAGGTTGTTAGAGAAGGGGGTTTTGGATGTGGTTTGTTGAACATTTGAGGGGGGGGGGCGTTGTGCAAGGGGTTATGGAATGGTGGGGTGCTTTTGCATTTGGATCGTTCAACAAATATGGGGAAAAGTGTGGTGGGGAGGGTTTTGGGATTTAGATCATCGACTATGCAGGTTGAAAGGAGAAGGGGAACTGGGGTGGTCGTTCTTTGGGAAGCGGAATCGTGTCATCATCACTGAGGCTGGATTTGTGAGCGCGGGAATACAAGTCATGATCGTCGCGTCTTCTTCTTCTTGCGTCTCCGCAGGAAGCAGCATCTGTGGGCACAACACAAACAAAAGCGCCGGTTGCTTAACTAGGTCTTATCAAATATACACACATTTAACACGTTTTTGGTTTTTAACTACATTGTTTTAATTATAAACTCCGCATAAATATAACCGCAATAAGAAAACAAAATCCCAGAAGAAACAGATTTTGATTTGATAAGGGAACGATTCCCCTTATTTATTTCAAATTGATGGCCGGACATTCCTTTTCAATTATCTACACTTATTTATCTATATAAACTTGCTTTATAAATACATCGTAGGCGCTAGATCTTAATCTTATCTTTCTTGATTTCCATAGATAAAATTTATGATGAAATCATCTTTTTAAGAGTAGTTTTTGTCCCATGAGTGGGGCACGATAAGAAGCGAACAAAAAACATCAGTATTGTTAAACGTAATTGTAATTAAGAATATTGTCACTAACCTATTTAAGAATCAAGCCTAGACCGTATCAGTGAAATTACTTATACGTTCTAGGGCTGATTTTCATAATAATTTTTGAAAACAGTCTTATTCATTATTACTGTTAACAGTGATTAATTGAAATTTCTAATAGTTTTATTGATAAAGCAGATATTAAAGAGCAGAAAACGGATGTTTAATTTGTTAATGTACAAGTAATTATAATCGAAATGAATTTAGGAAATAGATAAAAAATATAAAACCCCAATGCACGAGGGCGAATGCTTAAGTAAGGTTGGTAATGAACGACTTTTTAGTATATTTAGGTCTTTTTAAAGCACGGGCTTTTGATTTCATATCGAAGAAAAATTTACTTTTACATAGATAATTAATATTTCCCGAACTTCTTATTTAAGTTTTCACCTTCGCTTATATTTTTTGAAAAAGCTTAATAAAGCCAAAATCACAGATAAACATTACTAGCATTTTCGCGCTGCTACAAATAACCATTCTCTTCTCGAAATTTTTCAAAATACCAAATTTAACTACAGTTGGGTACGCAAAGAGTTCGAATTTTACATCTACATGTATTAAATTTCGAGAGAAAAAATCATATTCGTCACAACGCATCTTTACCTACGTTTATCTTACTTTAAAAATGGTTTATAAAGCAAACCAAAATCACACATAACTTATACATAAGATCACAACATCTACTTACTTGGTCTCGTGTTCCGTATCCGGTTCCTCGCGCTGCAGCTGCTGGTTGCTATGGCCGCCTGGGTCGTCGTTTTGCAGGTCGTTCGTTGTCGAATTCACCACCTGTTTGGACAGGGGAAAAAGATGAAATCGTTAATATATGAATATTTTTATTACTAATTAAGTCGATTTTCAGGTCATTGTTAAAGAATTCACTTTCTAATTGGAAAAGGTATTCTGTACAGCTGAACCAAGATACGACCGTTTAGAAGAGAAGATATATTTATTTACAAATATGCTGTTAAATAGGGTTTCCATAATCAAAATCAAATATCATACATCACTCGACATTTGCCAAAAAAAAACATTTTGGGAACAAATTAACTTGTATCATGCCAACAACTATGAATGAAAATTTTACTGAGGGCCGCAAACTATAATTTAATTTATTTTCATTTTACGAAGGCGCGATTCATAGTTTTACGTGGCCCCTGTTATTTACAGGCGCTATGGTTTACTGGATTTGATGGAAAAATTATAATAGCTTGTTTTACATAAACCATTTGACGTATTTTACCTAAATTGAAAAATGTATGACGTCGTTATTTTGCTAGTTTTCAAAACGTATAATTTCCATGTAAAGGTACGAAAATTAGCAACATGTGTTTGGGCGTAATTAGATTCGTTTTGAATATGGGCCTTCCGGAAAACAGATCCAGTTCTTACAACATCATCAATACATGTACTATATAGACCAATACATTAATACACAAACAGCTGTACATGTATACATATGTTATCATACATGAATATATCCATATTATATCAATTGAACAAATAATTGATACGGATTCAACTGATAAACTTTTGACTTGACTACCTTACAAGTATAATCTACTGATACATTGTTTTGATTATTTTTCTACCACATTTTAGTAAGAACGCCTTGAGGAAAAAAGCCATGCAAAGCGGTAGGATCATGCGTTCATGCGATGAATAGCTCCTATAAACAACGAATCAATATGGATCAAATGGGATGCGATGAGAAAAATATTAGAACCTTCACCACAATACAAGTTATCATCAACTTACCATGCACAAGAGCAATACGGTACTAATATTTGAGTTAGCAATTGTCAAGTTGTCCTTTTTTAACAAAGTCACTCAAGCAAATTAAAACCGGGCACACATATCGATCATCTGAGTAGTTATATCACAATCGAATTCATTTATCGAATAGTTTCCCAAGAATAAATTCGATAATTGTATCTCTCATCAGATAAAAGTGTTCTGATTGAAATATCATTGGCTGGGTCGGGTCGGGCAATTTGCTACCCGGATAACCGGAAACCGAAAATATCAGCATATGATTTTGTTAGGGTTGTATTTCTATTAATCATCAATTTCCAAAGTGTGTCAGTGAAACTGACTTTGTCCTCCGCTGAATAAAAAGGAGAAAAATAAGTCGGAACACAGAATTCGCTGCTTAGTTTTAACATTCTCAATTTTATCAATGATTTGAGTTGAAGCCTTTATAATTTTCAAGAAAAAGGTTTACATCAACAGAGCTTCAATATATTGGAAAGGAAATGAATCAGTTAATTTGTCACCTCCATATTTTCCGTATACAAAACATTATTCACAAAGTATGTCAAAGATATCATATATCAATCAGTTACTTCTTTAAATTGACCTCTTAGCATAGCTCTAATTAATGTTTTTATTGCCAAGAAAGTTTAAATGGAGAGATAACGAACATCGTCGATTAATAAATACCAAGGCACGTTTCGACAGACTGACAGGACCATACGGCTCCACATCGCTTTAAACACCACACAATTATAAACAACATTAAACAACAGTCATTCAGACCGACCATGTCAAAGACGGACAGACAAACGGACAAGGGCAGAATAAATGGACCGAGTAAGGGAAAATAAAATCTGGACGTAGATCAGACAGTGATCAATGTTTATATGGTGACAATAATTTCCAATTAAAATGTCGGAAACAACAGTCGAACAATAATTAACATGCACATTCACAAACTAAAAGCTGTAAGCCAAAGGAGGTTTGGTTAAAAATAAAAGCAAGAGTGACCCCGAGAATCAATAGATATATACGGTAAGGATCAAACGGAATTACCAACGCATACACATGAC
>LQRL01065644.1:17870-30055 GCA_001703475.1 Hydroides elegans | reverse complement strand
CGTTGAGATATTAATGTTGAATGATTTACAGATCATATCCTAATAATTTCATTGAAATATCGATATGAGTGGTTATGTTTTGCAAGGGGGTGCAAATTTTCGGGAACTCAATGTTGACCATTTTATGAAATTAAAATTGCGTTAATTCAAAGTTTTAATCGATTTATGGAAAACCAATGTTGGAATATAAATTTGCATTAATACACCTTTATTTTGATATATTGTTGGAATATTTGCCTTATTTCATACCCGAGATATTAAAGTTCAAACATTGATACTAGGCAAAAAAGTGTACAAATTTTCGGGAAAGAATTCTACCCCCAGTGACCTTCAACTTACAAAGCGACGACGAGAGTGACTCAGATGAAAATTAAATCGTAAGTTTACTAATTTTATAATGTCCTAAGTCTTAATGACCTTATGCTATAAGTCTATAAAGATCATTAAAACCAAACAAAGCTGACCCTCTTCGTAAATTCCCGTGTAACCGGCCCCTTTGTTGATTTGATCAGCCCAGATACTAGGTCTATTGGTGTCTATTAGTGATTTTCCCAGGCCATGATTTAGATAGATAATTAAAGAGGTCAAACATTGTTGCAATCTAGCTCGACCCTGGAACCTAATAAAGAAAATATAGAAAAATGCTATATTTAAAACTATAATGCCAAACATTTGATATATACCAGTGGGGTTTGGTCTAAAATGGGCGCTGTAAAAATATAGTTCTCGAATTCTAAATAGTTATGAAGATAAAGTAAAAAACCGACTGCATTGTTATTGCTTGGTATAGCTTTTTTACAATGCATTGTTAAAACAAACCAAGCCACATTATATTAACCAAAGAAATATTTTTTTGATAATATAAAGTAGTGCATGATAATATGTCAATATGTTGATAAAGTAGATATGTCAAATAAACTTTAATGCAGCCCTTTTTGCATGCAACCCAAGTATCTCAAAAATATTTATAGCCACTCTCATGTGTTTATGAGTCACTTACTATTTGCGGTGATATCCTATGTGTAACGATTATTTTATTTGATTTGACATAATGGTCATCGACTTTTCCAGTGATATCATTATCATACCAATTGATCATACTGTATGATTGTTTATTATGTTGTGCAGGTCCTTTTGAATATTACGATAGACTTCTATAGAACTACGTGTATAAAAATTATATCATTATATTGTAATAATTAACATTTTGGTATAAATAATTTATTGTTAAATATATGGAATATACAATTCGCATAATGTTGAGTGAATATCTAAGTCATCTTTGTCCTACATCTATTTCTACCACTGAAGAGCTTTGAGTATGTTTAGTGCAAAATCGTTGTTTTGAGAAAAATGGTTTTAAAATGTATTCCTTTTCGTTAAACATTATAATGTCTAGTGCAAAAGACAGTTTTATGCAAAACGCAGTTTATGAATATTTTGTTGAAAGGAAAAATTGGTATTTCGCATGTCTATCGCACAATACATGTACATGTAAATGCACATTGCATATTCACTTTGCATGTGTGTGACACGTTGCGTAGGAATCACACGTTCGTTGCAATTGACCATTTAAAAAAAAACAATATAGAATGTTTCTGAATATATTTAATCAATATAAAATGAATATATCATAATCAATAAGAACACTGCATATGACACTACGTAAAGTAAGTGTAATATACATGTAGATTATGCACACATTTATAACATCACAAAATGTTAACAATCTTACATGTAATACATTTTTGCGCAAAGAAGTGAAAGGTAATGAGGGCAGTGGCAATTTTACCAAATATATGCGTATTTTATCATTCATTGAATAATAACTATTTCATGAACACAAAATTAGGTCAATTTACATATACTCATAATGACTTGATGCATGTATACATGTCATTAGTATTCACATTTAAAAATACAAAAAGGCAGTGATTTCGGCAGTGTTCACAAGTGTATCTCGCATAATACTTGTACATATCTTTCCTTTTCAGTTCTGCGTCATAGATGAACACAAACGGTATGAATCTACATCCATTCCGCGCATGTAGAAACACTCTATTTAAGAAACACGCGTCGCTCCCTGCTGTCATTGGTCATTCCAGCACTTGTGCAGTCGGTTGAACCACCAAATGTCGCGCTGCTTTGGGATAAGGTTCAACTGCGACTTGTGCCCGCGAACGCATGATTTGTTGAACGTAATGAGAATTCTCTACAAATCCTTCCAAAGCCCTGCGAGTTTAAGGCCAAGGAAAGCCATCTGTGAAACAAATCAAAAGAAGTTGATTGATAATCAGCTATGAACATCTATGCTTTAGTTGTATACATATTAATGCTACACAATTGACACAATTAAAGAAATATAAAATTGTGTTAACCATAGTGCATTGTAGAAACACTTTAATTAATCAATGTTTATTTTCTAACATGTCATCAGTTTAAATTGAATTTTCCCCTGTCACCGATCCCTTCAATTGTATGTTCACTCACTGTGAAGATCATTAAAGCGATGTTATATAAATTAGGGTATCCGCCCAAAAAGTCTCCGGCCAAAAGGTTTCCGGCCATAAAGTCTCCAAAAGTGACATGATGTGCCATAAAGTTCCCAGCGAAAAGTCTGTTTTGCTTAAGTTGCACTTATTAATGAATGAGATATATTTATTGATTATCAAGTAGATATCTTAGGATGCCCTTATATCTAAAAAGCAATAAGCTCATTGATAAGTTTGGAGACTTTTTTTCTGGAAACTTTATGGCACATCATGTCACTTTTCGAGACATTATGGCCGGAAACTTTTTGGCCGGAGACTTTTTGACCCGGATTCATAAATTAGATATATTGAAAAAAAACTGTGCTTACCTGTTGCCCATAAGAAATCAAAGTAGTGTTCATTTATTTCTTCGCTGAGTGGTGATGGGACACTAACTGTGCCATTTTCTAAAAACAGGAAAATATAGCTAGATAAATTGAAATATTCTGCCAAAAAAGCTTAAGTATCGCTAGTGCATATTCTCTTAAAAGTTCAAAGTTTGTCAATGTTGAACCCTCGGTGATAAAACGTGTTATTATTCATCCCTCACATTTTTCTAGATATTCATTTAAACATATTATAAGCATAGAATGAATGTTTTTTTTAAAAAAAGAGCTCGTACCTTGTGTTTTTCCAGAACCCATATTCATCTGATTATTATTGGCAATTTTATTTAATTTTTAATATCAAACAAAAGTGATTTCAAAAGAGTTGTATTGAGCTCTATTTGTTTTATTTTGATGTGCTTACTGATTCTGTAAATATTGTCTTCTCAAATATTTCACTTCTACTCGAGGTTTTATATACTCATGAGTAAGTCTATTAATACATTTCTAGGCGCATGTTCCCGTTTACGTCAGTTATTGTTACACATTGACAAAAGTTTGTATTTGGTGAAGCTAGTGACCAGCTATAACAAAAGGCACCAATAAATGACAAATCGCTATTATTATTAACTAATGCCTTCACGTAAGCACAATCGGAAATATAAGTGGGCTCTTCCATTCGTCTTAATGGAGTGAGGTGGCAAAGTTTAGGTTTTAATAGTCTATATAAATGACAATTTTGTATAAATTTCTCCATTTTTATAATAAGTAGTGTTTAGTTATCAATGTGCGTGATGAAAACATCGATAACTATTATAATGATAAAAGTTTTAAAATATGATACAGTTTGGAATTCGAATACTCATGATACTGCATACCCAGCTTTTGTGAAACGTTCCGATGTTGCCGCGAAGTTCGTATAACACGGGTTTAACGTCAACGATGGGAATTTTTCCTCTTAATGAATAATTGAACTGAAAGACAACGAAAAAGCATGTATAGGTTTACGTGAATACACATTGAGAATATATACTAATCATATCAGAAAGATACATGTATAGCTTAAGAATGTGCAAATTGGTAGATAAAGTACATATTTTCATCGTTTTAAATGCGTAATAAGTTTTTTTGCGTCAAGCGTTGAAGCATGATGTGATTTTCGAGTCATATATTTTTTTCTTTACTTTGATTGAGGAATAAAGATCATTCATGTGGTTTTATTAAATCAATCCAAAACGTTTTCACCCATAAAGTTTCCAAAAATAACACATGGCCCAAACATTTTTTCGATCATTTATCTATTATTCTGGTTTCTATATCAGGACCACTTCTGGATCCATCCTTTCAATGCCAAAATGTGTATTGTCCAGTACATAAATTCATATAATATATTCGTTTAATTCTATCAGAGAGCTTATAACATTAGTTTTTAATGAAAAAAAAAGATCCGAGCATAAAATAGTTTGTTTATCTTTAAATGTGAAAGCTATACGATTTATAACATCATAAGATTTTTATGGTTCAAGGCTTTTTGGGCCATGTGTCAATTCTGTAAACTTTATGGCTGGAAACATATTGGGCGGAAACTTTTTGTCCCATATGTTGTTTATGTTGGAAACTGGGTGGGCGGTTAATTTTGGGGCGGAAACTTTTTTGGTGGATATCGGTTTTATGTGGCATTAATAGAATGACATACAAAGACCATAACAGAGGTTCTATGGGTCTATGCTATAGTATCCACATAGTAACATTTTACCAAGGAAACCACAATTATATTGGTGTCTTAAGAAAGTACGCCCAATCAAAACCACAAAATGAGTCATCGTAAATCCCTCCTTTTATACTAGAATTTGGAACAACCTTTAATCCGATCACTTTTCTTCAAATGAGAGGTTCTAGAATAGTTTTACTTTTTGGAAATGCATTTGTATATGAAATTTTAGTTTGGGGGAATAATTCATATATTTTGAGAAATAGTTTTTTATGAAAAGTTACAGGGTACTAGACCTGTCTTTTAACAATTAATAACTTAAAAAATGTTCGCGAATATTACATACTTTATTTGTTATGCAAATTTTACCAAGACGGGTGTCACCCCCAAAATGACAAAAAGCCCTATTGCCAAAAGGCCATAATGCACTCTTAGCATAACAGCCCATAGCTTTAAAACACACATTAGTACACTGCATTTACCCTTGTTTACCCTTGTTTTTTTTTGGTGTGATACCCGTCTTCGCAAAAGTCGCATAACAAATACAGTATGCGATATCCGCGAACGGGTTTTTGAGTTATTCTTTGCTAAGAGGTAAGTCTAGTACCCTTTAACTTTTCAGGAAAAAAGTTCTTCTCGAAATATGAAAATTATCCTTCCAAACAAAAATTTCCACACTTTTGAAAGTGTCTGTAGACTACACCCCGAATCTATAGCACAATCTAGCTCTGTTTTTTACAAAAAAAAAAACATTGTATTCAACTCTTTTTTGGGGCAATTCAGATGTTTCTGCGCACAAGTCCATGTGAAAGTTACTTACTTTAAAAGCGATCTTTATAACTTAGATAAACATTTATTGCATACCAAAAGATAAAGTCAAACTAGCGCAATAAAGTTTGCTTCTGGTTTTGCTCCCCATAAATGCCAAAATATGTATTTTCATTTTATATTCATGGAGAGTCACCGTTTCCGTCTTATTAATGGTATTTCCCACATGAATGACCGGACAATCAGATCATGGTCAACGTATTTATATTTTCTAAGCGCACATTACGAGTTTTTTTTTATAATTTCTGGATTTTGCTGATGTTTAAGTTACAGTAACTGTTGCAAAAACCATCCCTCAAATTGAAAAATGTTTGAAAATAATGCTGAAAATACCTGATTTTTGAAAAATAGAAAACTTGATTTTTGTTCAATAACGACCATTGTGATTTACATGCGTTTAAATTCATATGGACATTATATGTTGGGAAAAACATATTTATATAAATTGTTTACTGGTTGCGGTAACTTGGTCAAGACTGATTCAACGACAATACAGCCTTGAGGCAGCTAGTTCTAGTGGTCTTATGGCTTTGTCTTATGGTTAACACAACGAAAACATGAAGACCTTCCGACCCATTCACAAGCACATCTAGCGGAAACACAAGTTTACCTAGAAATCAAATCAAATCCATAGGCTTATAATATGATTCAGTGATTGGAATTTTGGACAATTCGGTCATACCACGTTGTCCTCCTTTCGACACTTCGTTCCTTCAACATGCGTTTTGACACCCATTTATACATTTCTTTCCCTGGAAAAACTACATTTATTCACACACTTTTCAACTAGTTATAAAATCACCCTAACCGAACTCTACAGATACGGACAACAACAAAATAATCCTTTTTCAACATTTGATTTTTGTAAAATGGTGTTCACTGTTTCCAAGCCATCTGAGCTGTTCCTCCTTTCTAGCCAGGTTGGAGCAGAAAAGGAACGGCCTTTGAGAAAATTCAAATGTTTAATATAACCAAGTTATAACAAATAACTGATATTTATAACAAATAACAGCTAGTTACACCACTGCAAGCCATTGTAAACAATTTACAAATAATCATGCCCCTTGAGTGTTCAAAAATAAATAAATAAGCAAGAATGTGTTCCTCGAATCTCCAAGCTAGAACGTTTCTTTATCGAAATGACCAAGCAAACTACCCTACGATAGGAGTCATTTTACATTTTCGGTGTAAAATAAATTGTTAAATTGAATTTATAATGTGTTTTGCATTACTTTATTCTAGATTTTAGATGCTGTAAAATATGCTACAATAGCAACACTACTTTGAAGTACAAATTTCATATAAGTAAGCTATCATAAACACATATATTTTTTTAATCACGACATCCGGCTGGTGCCGAGCTGCTTAAATGACGTTAAACTGCTGATCTAAGGGCATATCACTTGACATTGACTTGACGTCCGGCCGATGTTGTACAGTTTGAAACAGAAAAACCTTTAGGCCATCGGCGTTTCACTTGACCCTCGGCTATCGTCCGTCTGGTGATACGCAGCTTGAACCCCTGTAGGATCGCTGGGCTACAGGCATATCACT
Source organism: Hydroides elegans (assembly GCA_001703475.1). Classification (NCBI taxonomy): domain Eukaryota; kingdom Metazoa; phylum Annelida; class Polychaeta; order Sabellida; family Serpulidae; genus Hydroides; species Hydroides elegans. The sequence goes on along the minus strand of LQRL01065644.1, from coordinate 23,105 downwards.
TGATATTCGGTCGAACCCCTGTAGTCTGAAACCCCGTAAGACCGCAGGGCTATCGGTATTTTCCTTTGTCTTGCTTGACGTTCGGCAGATGCTGTGTAGTTTGGAACCTGGGCTACCGGTTTGTTCCTTGTCCTTCAGTTTGCGATGGCCCGATTCTGATTGGATTGAAACCCAGTAAGAACGCTAGACTACGGGAATATCACTTGGCCATTGGTTGACATCCGGCTGGTGCTGCGCAGTTTGAGACACAGTAAGACCGCTGCACTGCCGCTGGGCTACCGGTGTTTTACTTCGCAGGGTATTACTTGGCCGTCATAGTTTCATTTTTTTAAATTCCAGAGTAAACTTTTTTTTCAGTTTTTTACATTAAGTGTATACATGCAAAAATCATATACCAGTAAAAAAATCAAATAAGATTAACTATTACAAACATACACTCTGTTCACATTTGCTTATTATTTTTAATGGCAGAAGAGTTTTTCAAATTATTATACAAGGTAGTTATGTTGTTTCTTTTCGAACAAAAACATTCCTCTTGATTCATAAAATTCGCTTTTATATGCTTATACAATTGAAGTTTGAACGTGTTTATGCTCAACTGCTTATCCTAGTTTTTAGGAACCAGATCGTATATTTGATGATCGTGAGAATGTGATTAACCGCCTTCCGAATGTGATTAACCGCCTTCTCTCTTAGACCGCCTTCTCTCAGTATGACTATTTATATTATCTAATATTTGTTTTATAAATGGTTTAACAACTTCACATTGAAACAGGTATTTCAATAAAGAATCTTCGCTTTCACAGTTGACACATTTTTGGCTATTGATAAGCCCCGCTTTGAATAAATTGCGATTAACATTGACAAAGTTATGTAGAATCTTATATTGAAATTCAACAAATTGAGTTTTTTTACAGCTTGCCCTAACAAGAGACAAACTCTGAAACAAAACTGTTTGGTGGATACAGAAGTAACGTGTTGCCAATAGGCTATATTTTTTGGCTCCTTAGATAGATACATTATAGACTATGAATAGAAAAGTTTAGATCATCCACATTGGAACGGTATATTTGGATCATTGCAGGAAAGGAAGAAATGCTGTTCAAAGTCTATATGAGTATCAGTATTATACATGTACTTGATTTTATAGATAAATTGCATATTTTTGCACCTGTGATGGCATAATTACCTACCTACCTGGGTCGATGTTGCAAACATAGATCTGTCTTGATCCGCCACTGGTCCCTACTCCACATCAAGGATGCCATCTCGCGTTCTTGGAGGCCGGTGTCGTCTCGCAGCTGCTGCACAAACGTATGCGCCCGTCTTCCTCGCCCTTACTTGCCGTGATTAGGGGTCCACAACACTAGATTGGATGCAGCTTCTTCTGGATGCCTAAAGCAATGACCAGCTAGCTTGAGTCATCTACTTCTTCGAAAAATCATCTACTTCTTCGAGTATGGAGCCGTCACTGATTCTTATATCTATTTTGCTAGGACAGTTTACGGTCATTACTTTGGTTTTCCTTGGGTTTGCATAAGGCCCATTGCCGCTGCCGCAGTTTCAACTCTATCGAGCAACGTGTGTACCTGTTTGACTTGTCCACTTATCAACGCGATATCATCGGCGAAACCAAGGTCGGATATACATACAGGTCTTATTCTTCGGCTTTGTCGGCGATGCAGAATATCTTAAGTATTGCACACTTCTAAAACAAAATTCGGTTGATTTACACAATTCTAGATTTCTATGTATACGAATAAAAAAGATATAAAAGAAAAACCTTTTTTGTGGTGTTTTTCTCATTTTATGCAAAAAAATGCCTCTGAGCTTAGAATAGTGCCACTGTCTACAAATTATTGACACTTATTCAAAACATGGTGTTGGTACCTATAAAAGAGTAGCCCCTTACCGGATAAATGATTTATCCAATACAAACAATCAACTGAGATAAACCTGAAAACATTTGCTGGTCGAAAACGATTGATGATCATTATGTTGTATGTCTAAGCTACCAACGAACTTAGGTGTATGCCTCTGTATTTGTTGCCTTTTGTGAGATCACCGGGTTTAGGTACATGTATTATATTCATAATCGACCACTGTTCTGGTTTTCGTCCTTCTAGTAGAGCCGTGTTGCACAATCCTTGGATTTCCTCATCTAGGTTACATCTTTTAAGAACTTCAGGAGGGATATTGCTTTCTCCGCATGTTTTACCCTCTGTAATCGAACGCTTTGCTTTGTTGTATTCTTCCTTCGTAAATGGTCCATCATTGCTGTTGAAATCTCCTATTATTTGGTCGATTTCTTCGTCCTGTCTCCCGATATCATGAGGGTTGCCAAGTAGACCCTGGACGTGCTTGAACTAGTTCGTTGTTCTCTCTTCTTTGGTGTCGCTTCTATCTGTCCTTTTCTACTTGCTTTTCTTCCACTTATTTCATTTATCCATTTCCAACTTAGTTTATATTGGTTGTCATGATGTGCATTGTCTATCTGGTCTTTCTTCATAGATATGATTTCCTCCTCCAACTCATCAAACTTCTCGTATAGGTTTGCGTATGCCTTTCATAGTAATTCCCTGGATGCTTCATCAGGATTTGGTTGATACTTGTCGAATGCTTCTTCTACAACTTCTCTTTCTTTGTTGAGTCTTATGTCATCGCTTCTTTGCTGTCTCCTTGTGCCTTTTATTTGTGGAAGGACTTCTTTTGCCGCTTCTTTAGTTGCTCTGATAAAGCGCTCATACTCTTCGATGGCTGACTAATTTTCAATTGTCAGAGCGTGAAATCGTTTATTCACAGTAAGTATGGATCTCTCATGCAGTTCATCGTCTTCCTTGAGCATTTTCCTGTCGTATTTTAATTTCTCATTGTGCCTTTATGATTCGATCGATAATTTGATCATACTTTTTCATAAATTATTTTGTGATCCGATCCAATGCTAGCAAAGCTGTCAAATGGGCATATTTGACGCTGTTTCCCGATTTTTTTCGTATCAAAATATAATTGAGCTGGTATCTGTCTCCGTTTGGCTTTGGATGAGTCAATAGTTTTGATTTTGACTTTTGGAACGAGGTTTTGCATATCTCTAGACCAAATTCCTGAGTAAATTCCATCAGTTTTTATCCGTGTCTGTTGGTTTCTTCGGGAAAAGTGAACCTTTCATCAGTACTGCCTACTCGAGCATTGAAGTATCCCATAACAACCAATACATTGTGTCGCTGCACTGTTGGAATTGCGCGTCTCATATCATCGTAGACTTCGTCCACAACATCTTCCTTTTTTCTGTGTTTCTTGGAGAATATCCGTTGATCACCGTTGTTGCTGGGTTACCCGAGAAATTCGCTACTATAACTCTTCTTTCAAATGCTTTGGCATTGAGAAATGATTTTTGTTTTGCTTTAAAACTAATGTTGAATCAAACTCCTCCTTGTCCATTTTTCCAAGATTATGTGTTACCAAAACAGCTCCCTGTGTGTCTTCATATCTAAAAGGTTCTTCATGAAAAATTGAAAAATGTGGTGTTCTTGCATGGCGAGAATTTCTATTTGTGATTTTTTTATTTTATTTTGAAAGCTAGTTCATCTCTTTTGCTCCTTTTTTGATAATGTTCTCTTGTTCAGACTTGAGATGATAACAGTCTTGTTGCATTGCATTAGTTCCATTCACCGGTGTTTTAGTCAGGGTTGTCCCTCCCCTGGGGGTTGGAAAATGAATTCCTCATCCGCCGAAGACTGCAATCCGCCTTCTCAGGACACGTGATTGTGTTCCGCCCCTCATCTAGATAAGCGTGCCGTTAAGGCAAGTATGACGCTATATCTGTGTAAAAAATAAGATCACACACGTGCGGTGTAAGATCGTTTAACGAGGGTATCACCCACGTTATACGTACGTAAAATTAATATTAACTTTACGTACGTAATTTAACGAGGTTCCAACGATCGTTTGACGATCACACTGCCCACGTTAGACGTACGTTAAATTAGTGTTATAAATTAACGTACGTAATTTTACGAGGTATAGATTTTCAACCACGTGTTTAGAAGGAGGACGTGCATTCGGTTGATGGAATATGTTTTTCTTGAAATCATTTGTGATTAAATTGTGATTTTGTTTAGTGGTTTCTTTTATCTTAGCAATTAAGTTAATGATCTTTATAATTCTGTCGTTATGTTTAAAAGCATCGATACAGATGTATATTGGTTTGAGTTGCAAACGGTTTTTATCTGTTGGAAATGTTGACAAATAGGATTTTGGGTTTCGTCTGCCACTTACAATACGCAAGTTTAGTATATAAGTAAATAATGAGTCCATTGTCTGGTCAGGGGTTGCCTGCTTTAACAACATGCCTGGTAGCCCATAGGTAATAAATAAGTCACTGTTACCCAGTAAACAAGAAAACCAATTTTAAACGTAAAAAAGGGGGTTTCTGTTTCGTGTTTTTCACGTTTTCAGATGACGTGAATTGCCGGTGTTTTTGTCCACTGTCGAAAACGTGTTTTTATAGTAAATTTGCGACCAAAAAACGTTTTTAAAACGTAATAAAACGGTGCCAGTTTCTATGTGTTTTTCAGCACTGATAGAAGAAATGAATGCACTTGCGCAATTGTCTGGGATCGCTGTTGAACATAAAGAAGATATAGTTTATCAATTTGTATTGGATTTACTATATTTTCTTTACATTTCGCTTCGATTGCCAGCAAATTCGCTAGTCCCTGACCGCATCATAGTGGTATAATGCATACGTTTGTTATTATTTTTATTATGAAAAGGATGTATTTAATCAATATCAATTTATTATTATCATAATAAGTTTGAATACTATTACTATTAATTTTATGTCATATTTGTTTAAATTTGTATTTAATTAAAACTATAATAGCTATAATTATTCATCCCAGTAAACATGAAAACCAAAAATGCACGTATTCAATTCGTTTTCGATTTCGTTTTTTATTCGTTTTTTCGTTTCGTTTTTTTAACGTTTTTCCGTCCATCACGAATTGCGACTTTTATTCGTTTCCTTTAAGTATACTTTTCCGTTTAAATAGAGTTTATGTAAGTTTTTTTTTAGGTTCATTTAAAACGTAATTTTAACGAATTTTTATACGCTAGTCGAAAACGTGTTTAGAACGAGTTTTTCACATATTAACCTGTATAAGTTTAAATTTATGATACGTTTTTATAATCCATTTATAACGTTATAAAAACAGGTTTTTATTGGTTGAAAAACGT
>LQRL01065643.1:0-10761 GCA_001703475.1 Hydroides elegans | reverse complement strand
GTGCTTTACAGGGTGTGATGGTGGGTATGGGTCAGAAGGACAGCTACGTCGGTGATGAGGCCCAGAGCAAGAGAGGTATCCTCACCCTCAAGTACCCCATCGAGCACGGCATTGTCACCAACTGGGACGATATGGAGAAGATCTGGCATCACTCTTTCTACAACGAGCTGCGTGTCGCCCCCGAGGAGCACCCCGTCCTCCTTTCTGAGGCTCCCCTCAACCCCAAGGCCAACAGGGAAAAGATGACCCAGGTAAATAGTTTGTGTCATTTTGATTGGTTAAACAAAATCATAGAATGAATGAGATAAAGATATAGTAGTTAATCAAGTTTCTTTGTGAGAAAGATCTGTTAAATATGTTTATATCAGAGAGGCAAGCAACAGCCAGTAAAATGTTTTTAGCAAACGAAAAATTGCAACTTCATGCTGAAATTCCCTGAGAGAAATCAGCGAAAAAACGTTACAAAATGTTATGATACAATATGCTATTTCATTGATTTTTAGTAAATGCTTTTCAAAAGTGAGAAAACAATCTTTCAAATACAATTCTTGAATTATCGCACAGTATAAAAATAATAGTATCCAAGTAATTTGTTGTTATAAAACCATCGACCAATATACGCGTAGTAGCATAATGTGTGGTTTTAGTGCAATCCTTTACTTAACATTACGTTTTTTGTCTGTTAACAGATCATGTTCGAGACCTTCAACTCGCCCGCCATGTACGTCGCCATCCAGGCCGTGCTCTCCCTGTACGCTTCCGGCCGTACCACCGGTATCGTGCTTGACTCCGGCGATGGTGTCACCCACACCGTGCCCATCTACGAGGGTTACGCTCTGCCCCACGCCATCATGCGTCTCGACTTGGCTGGCCGTGACTTGACCGACTACCTGATGAAGATCCTCACCGAGCGTGGCTACAGCTTCGTCACCACCGCCGAGCGTGAAATCGTGCGCGACATCAAGGAGAAGCTCTGCTACGTCGCCCTCGACTTCGAGCAGGAAATGGCCACCGCCGCCGCCTCCAGCTCCCTCGAGAAGAGCTACGAGCTTCCCGACGGCCAGGTCATCACCATTGGCAACGAGCGCTTCAGGTGCCCCGAGTCTCTCTTCCAGCCCGCCTTCATTGGAATGGAATCTGCTGGCATCCACGAGCAGACCTACAACTCCATCATGAAGTGCGACATTGATATCCGTAAGGATCTCTTCGCCAACACCGTCATGTCCGGTGGCACCACCATGTACCCCGGTATCGCTGACCGCATGCAGAAGGAGATCTCCGCCCTGGCCCCGGCCACCATCAAGATCAAGATCATCGCTCCTCCCGAGAGGAAATACTCCGTATGGATCGGTGGCTCCATCTTGGCCTCTCTGTCCACCTTCCAGCAGATGTGGATCAGCAAGCAGGAATACGATGAGTCCGGCCCATCCATCGTGCACAGGAAATGCTTCTAAATCATTATTTGTGATCATGGTCTTCGAGCTCCTTGTTTGTATGTTAGAAAAAACTGTTTTTACTCTCTTTACTGTTTCATATTAATGAACACTCTTATTTATTTTCGCGACACGTAAGACGGTAACATCGACTCAAGAATAATTTCGCGACGATTGCTATAAACTTGTTTATAATATCATAGCATATCATTTTTAAACCAAGGAGGTTTTTACTCCGAGGGCAACTGAGCTGTCAACTGTAGTTGTTTTTAAGAGAAAGTCTTACATCCTGTAGGGTTACCGGTAATCTTGACATGAGTCAATACATTGTTAATATCAGTTGTTTTATACTGTGAAATATATTTTGTTAACATGTAGGACAAAGAAAAGTAATTAAAACTTTACAAACCTAATCATATTTGTATTTTGTACCGATTCAAATTATGATAGGATTTCATTATGAATTCTAACATCATTTGAATATTGTTCATATAAATTGTTCATTGCATGGGTTCGACTTGGCCCATGAGCAACTCAAACAATTCTAAAAAGAACTTTTAATTCAAGATTACAACATTAGAATGAATTGTGCGGAACAAATGCTAAGCTTAGCTGCAAATCACGAGAAAATATAAGTTCTGAATTGATTAAGACACACACAAAAAGAAGAAAGAATTAACAACTATTTACATGTACTGATCTTTTTCGATATAAGATAAATTCACATTAGCAATTCTCTCTTTCAAACATTTACACAAACTCGACATTCATACATCTGATGATCATTTCCTTAACAAACTTCGTTGAAAAAATTATACTTGATATCAAATACAATCTACAAACTGAATGCAACTTAAAAGATTTAAAAGAGGGAAACTAACAAGCAACCCATGGAAATGAAAAAAAAGGAAGGCTTAGCATCAGACCAATTTTCCAAGATACAAACCAGACAAACACCAGAAATACTTTAGCTATGAGAAAACAGGGATAAACTCCCACTCGATAAACAAAAAAAACACTCCAAGACTCAAGCAAGATATTCCATCTAATTAACTCCTAAGCAATTTTCCAAGAGCTGTAAGATTGCGGACACCGCAACAGCCTAGAAACGCACGCGCAGCCTTGTTTGTACTTAAGCGTAGCGTAGACATGCCCAAATAAGGGAACGGCTTATGAAGCATCCCGATGAACACTCATTGTTTACATTCATCTGCGCATAGGCGGAAGAGAGTTGCGTTGCAGCTTAACCAATCAGAAGAAAGCAAAGCAAGCCAAGCCTCTTTATGAATCTGGCTGCGCTTCTATGTGCATCACGCGATGCGATCCATGAAAAATAATGGTTGGGAGGCGGTTGGTTTTTGTTTACTCATTGCGTTGGTTGGGGGAACCTACTATTTGATTATCAGGGGAAGGATGGGGAGGTGGGGGAAAAGCCTTACTTGTTGCAAAGCAATTTCTGAAATACATGTGGAACGAAAATAAAGATATTCTAGAATTCAATATAATTTGAAATGATAATTTCATTTTATGCCGAACCGACTCCCAACTTTAAAAACTATATTTTGAACAACATAACTCATAGATAGAATGTAATTATGAATTTCCTAAGAAAAAAGAAAAGAAAATACATTGATTGTTAGATGTAGGTGTGATACGTTGAAAATACGTTTACTGTGTCTTTCACAAGCGTTCTATGTTAGCATTTTAACAACTAAACTGGTTAGAAAATACAAGAAAAAACACCTTTATGTAATGTAATCAACCAAAGACTTTCCAACAACTTAAGAATTCACAGTCCCTCCCCCGTATATAACAGAAAAGAAACATAAGTGGCTGGTGTAAACACACAAATTTCTGCCAACAAAACAGAACTTAATGCATGATATCACCCAACTGTTGGCTTCTACATATGCTAACTGCACATGTTTGTAGTTACAAAACTGAAACTATTTTTTTTGTATCCAGCTTTCGTAAAATGATATTATCATATTACAGTCTTTGCTATGCTACGCGGTATATAGACAATCCCTTAGCCAAATATTTTTAAAACTTTCGAATACATTGCCAATGACGTATTTTTCGATTTAGAGTTTGTCTTGGATGAGCATCTCCATAACAGGCTTAAACTTTAAAACAAAAATCTATCTTCATTTAAACAAGTTTCTATAAATTCCTTTCATTCAAATTTACTCACTCAACTGACATTGAGATTTACAATCTTGAATGATTTGAGAACTATGTGATTCTGCATGGGCAGATCTTTTCAATCACGTCTATCGGTATCTTCTATAAATTTATGTCGCGCGCACAATCTAAATCCTCGCATGAACGTGAGTCACGGGCATATGCACCGAAAAACTGGGTTTTCCATTTTGTCGGATGAATCGTCATTTTCCTTTATACAACTAAACATGCATCATAAATGAAAAAAATAGTTAAAAAACGCTGGCCGATAAACATGTTTGGTATTCGTACATATTTAATATTGCCCTTTTGATGACGTTTTGACAGGGGACTTTTTGTCCGAGAAACTTTTTGACCAGGGTTTCTCGGTAACTATTATTTTCGCGATAATTGCTGCGACCTAACAATAAAACCATGTACTCATACCCGGTACGCATTGGGAGTATTAATGGAGAGGTCATTTGGGTCACTGAAAACACAATCAACAATGTAGGTGTGCTACGTGCTCAGAACATAAGTCTGAAGATGCAAACTTGATTGTCTGTGCTATCATGTGCGAGTTCACATCACAACGAAAGAATACCATTTTCATAACGAAAACATATATCGTACTTTCGAAGTTCAGTGTCTATACCGCTGCCGGTAATCGTATCAGGAAGGGGATGGGATTGATTGGATCATCGGTGTTCACCTGGCGCACATCCCCTTTAGCTGGGCAAATTAAATTTGCATACGAGTGTGTAGGACATTGTGACTGTGTTTAAAAAAAAAACGAAATCCTAAGTGTAAAAGGAAAACCGCCAAATCTTGATTTGCCAACGTTGATATTTCATGACTTCGAATTTTAGCCATATTGCAAACCATATTTTTTAGTTTGGTTCTTAGATTGAAAACAAGACCATGTAAATTCAAAAATGGAAAAGTAATATAAGTAGTGATTGTAATAGATATATATATTTTTTAACATGGTTATACTGGCTGCATCAACAAAAATTGGTTATAGGGCTATGCATGAACTGTGTTGACCAGGAGCATTGAACAGCATCATAAGAAGGAAGGATTATCTTCTCTATCCGCTTGTTCTACTCATTGCTTAGTCGAGGAGTAAATGATTTGATACCTAATTAGGCCTGCAGTTTTCTTTGGGTAACATAAAATACAGACCACGTTCAACGTCATTCTATATCTCAGGAATCCCGATATTACTTAAACATACACAATTATATTATAAGATAGTTAGATACGCTGCTTTTCATTATTGTTTCTTAAAAGTTTTCAATGATTAGAAATTATAACAAAGCTTCCGCATACATCCCCTATATTTTTGCAAATATTTCTATATATTTATGTTTTTGCCTATCTCAGTTACATAGTTGTGATATTAAACATGTACATGTCTATATCCCCTCGCCAAACATAAGCGTTATATACTGCCCAAAACTACGACGGCCGACAGGAACAATTCACATTTCATACTTCATACTTCACACTTCGTACTTCATACTTCACACTTCATTGATATTATCTCTGTATTTCGGTGATAACTTCATATTTCTTACTTCACATTTCAGATTTCAGACTTATTGATGTCCAATTTCTATGTATGAAATGGGAAGACTGAAGTGTTATATTTCTTTTTGAAATAGTCCCTATTCGTCTTTCTGCATGGTATGTTTATTTAAAAAAAACATGCGTGTGGCCTTAAAAACAGCAGAATCGGTCGTTAAATTTTGGTACTTAAAGGTGTACTTGTTAATGTTTTCATGGAACACATGGGTCAACTTCACTCCCACCTTTCATTGACCTCTCATCCACCCCCATCATTTAAACTTACATATTTCGCTCCTTGTGAACCATCCATAGAAAAGCTCTTCTTGTTTCTACAAGTATTTTGATTATATGTAAATAAAACGTTATGTAGGCCTATTTTATGTAAGTGATTTGCTTACTTTACATTGTACTCTTATATAAGCTATGTATATATACACTTAATACTGAAAAAAGAAAGAAACAAAAATGAAAATAAAAAATAAACCTCATCAAATAATTTTGAGAATTCCCACTCGGCAAACAACATCCTCAGGACTTCCTAATCACGTAGTTTTACGTCCCGACGTCCGCGACGCAATTAGGACGTCGCTAAGATGTTAAAAACAAGACGTCCCAGCTATGTCATAAAATGACGTCAATGGGACGAAACTTTCGTGACGTGACATATTTACACGTCCCGAGTAAGTCAATAATCAGACGTTGTAAAGACGTGCTATTAATGGTGTTCTAATGACGTTGCAAATTTGACGTCCCTTTGACGTACCAATATGACGTGGAAAGGACGACATATTTTGGTCTTGACGTAATCTGACGTTCTGAGGACTTCATTAAAAGACGAACTTACGGAAAGCACTTATTGTTTAAGAGCATTGCGAATACCCCTCCGAAAATTGAAAATTTTGATTTTTGACCACTTATAGTAGGAAATGTTTTGATTTCAAAATGGAATATGATAGTCCAGTTGAATATCTATCATATTCCTAAAAAAAAGTAAATATATGATATTTATGTATAAAAGGATTTTGATATTCAGATAAAAATGTCCGTGTAATAAATATTACGTCCGATATAGGTCCGTCATTTAATCGTCCCTTCACGGACCAGTATAGGACGTCGTATTTATATATAGTCTTTGCGGACGTTTTTTACTCACGTCCTTTGGATTTCCGATATGGACGGCGATGCGACGTCTAAAAAATTACGTCCGGCAAACTTTCATACAGGCCCAGTAGAGGAATGAAATAGGACGTCATGTAAAGACGTCAAGGGGACATGATAAGGACGTGTCTTTGCCGAGTGGGTTTAATCAAAATCGCGTGAAGATAGCGTACTATGCCATACAAGAAGGCCTTTGAACTTTAATTCACACACCGATATAAAGGCCAAATCAATGTAAATATGGCTTTTACGAACATTTTTTTTCCAAAAGGGACCATTCGAAAAATAATCTATTTCAATTTCAACCTTCCAACTTCCTATTTCATTCATTTCGTTTTGGAATTTAAAAATTTGAAGTCTGAAATCTGAATACGAAATCTGAATGTATCACTGAAATACAGAGTTAATATCAATGAAGTGTGAAGTTTGAAGTCCGAAGTGTGAATTGTTCCTGTCGGCCGTCGTACAAAACAAGTCAAGCCCCCCTTCCAGTTCTTACCATTATCGTATGCAGAAAAGCACACTTTAAACTATTGTGATAAGCATTGAAAAATTTATGGTTTTTCAATGTTTCTTGTTTTACTCGGTACATCAATATATAAAGTCTACCCACGAAACCAATTTGTTACAAATGAATCAGTTCAAACCGGCTATTTTGAGCAAATGTGAGATACCCCGTTTGCCATTAACAACAGAATAGCAGATAAGGTACCTCTAACTCCGTTTAACGAATCCAATCGCGACGAAATTAGCAATGGATATATTTAACACCTCAATTAACAATATTCTGGACCAAAATTTTTTAAGCGATTGGTTTACAAATACACATTTTAAAACCGTGCACTACTGCATAGGTAAATTGTAAAAACTGGAGGGGGGCTTGACTTTTTTTGGACAGTGTATTATGAAAACGAAATGGAGGACTGGAACAGGTCGAACTGAGAGTGCATACACTGAATCTGACCGGAATTCATCCAACACGTTTTCAAAACGGACAACATAGTAAAACGAATTTCCAGAAACATGTTTTTTTTTCATTAAACAAGATGAACCAAAACGTTTCAGTCTATGTTGTCGAATTGGAAACATTCAGGCTGGAAACTTTTTGGTAGCATACTTATTTGTCCCGGATTCAATACAAACCACGTCATGAAAACAACGCATGCAAAGCCTTTCCTGACTTTATCTTATCGCTCACGCATGAAAAATAAACTGTAAAACGCAGGAGTCAGAAACCTTCAAATCTGTCAACAAACAAACTGTTCCGACGCTTTGAAAAATGATCAAGTGGTGTACGTGAGAAGGGGTTATCCCGTTTGACACGACGACGCCCAACGTCGAAAGCACATCGAAATAGAGTCCCGTATTAGTTATACATGTAGGCCTTTAGACGGCTCTTTAGAGGTAAGGTTATGATGTCAACGTCGGGGCGACGTCGCGTAGTCATCTTAATCGACGTTGTAAAGCTACACATATTTCATGTTCATCTTGATGTCCTTTTTGATTTTTGATGTTTAAAAATCGTTTCTAGCCTAGTAGCGACGTTTCCAAAATGTGAAACGGCAAACATATTTTGATGTTATAGCGTATGGTACGTCTTGTCTTGCACATTGAAAAAATACATCCTCTTACATGGGGGATGCGTTACATGAAATCTAAGTGTGTCTTCTGAAAAATATCATTGCACCACCAAAATTGTTGGTCGGATGTATTCAGTAAAATCTCACTTTGCAAAGCTAATTATGATGATAAACAATGTATCAATATTCAAAGGAAGCCTTCAAATCCCTTGTTGTTGGATTTAAGAAACCAGACAAGTCTAATTAACCATTGAGCAAAGAAAACCCTTTTCCTGTTGCTCTATGCATGGGAACAAAATCACATTCTTATAAGGCAACCGTTGCTAGGGAAACAAATCTCGACCAGCAGGCTGGCTATGCGATAGTCCTTTCTAGGAGATTTGTGGTGTTTGGGATTGTGCTCGTGATTAGGAGCACCCGGTGATGCATTATGGCGAAAGTATATTTGATGCAAACGCATTTATTTTGCTTGGCTATTGCCATAGAAACATACAATTGCATTATATCATTGAATATTTATATATATTCACACCAAATGATATTTTAATCAACGGATTTTTTTAATGGTAACATACCAATTCCCCGGCTACCTATTGCTCCGTTTTGCCCATCCACATCCCTCCCTCCGCGAAACCCCCTTACACACATACAAAAATTGACCTCACGTAACTCACGTAAGTCCCCTACTCTCTTGACTTTGATCGTATAATGACAGTGTTCGGTACTCATTTTGACCTATTTGACCTTGAGGTCGAAGACCGAAATCATAACGACGGCGTTGATAACGTTACGATCTCCTTGATTTTCAACCACCAAACTTGCACATTTATCACGTGGTACGTAATTTAGACACACCGTTTCATAATCTTTTAAAGGAAGATTTTTTTAAATTGACTGTTTTTGTTTTTCCCGATATCTCGAGTACTGTCCTTCACAGCGGCGCGACAATAGTACATTAAAATCTTGACGTGAGGTTCGGTTTTTTTATGTATTTACCGTGTGAATTGACCAAAAAATAACCGAGAAATCATTAAATTATTTATTTTGATTAATAAAACTTTTCGTTTCATGCAATGATCACTTGGTGTAGCAGACGATTAATACTGACCACGCTGCCACCGGACACTGGTAAACCAGTACACTTGTATTTAGAATTCTATATGGCCATAATAGCACAATATACTTCTAGCCAAATACGGTATGCACGTGGTTCATATATGGTCTTTTCAGGGCATGGTCATATTAAAGTGGGTCCGCCTTTTCATAACCTGACATTATAGATTTCAATACAGCCTATGCCAGTAAAATTCTACTTTTAGAGTCTCTAGACTTGCGTTTGTAGTTGATTTAAACATGGATAAAGCAAAATACAATGTTCTGTCTTCTAAAGTTAAAAAAGTGATTTATGATGTATATAAATATTTTAAAGAGGAAAAAAAGTTAGGAAACACTAAAATTCCGGTAACAAACTGTATCGAAAGAGTGCAAGATTTGTTTAAGATCTCTCAAAGTACATTATCGAGAATCGTGAAGAAGTGTAAGAATGGTCATGAACCGCGAAGAAAGTGTGCTAAACGTAAGGAGAAGTTTGACAGTTTTCAAAAAGACGTAATCAAAAGGGCACTCTATGGATTCTATGAACGCAATGAGACTGTGACATCAAAACGTTTAAAGATTCTGCTTGAAAAGAAACACGACATTGTGATTTCAAAGAGCACTTTAGTGAAAATGATAAAAAGTCTTGGATTCAAATATAAGAAACGTAGTGGAAATCGGGAAGTAATATGTGAGCGTAGTGACCTGGTAAGAGCTCGAGCAAACTATCTCCATTCTATCAAAGCGTTCCGAGAAGACGGGTATACAATAGTATATACCGACGAGACTTGGGTAAATGCCTGTCACACCGCCCCTCTGCAGTGGAATCCACCAGACCCTAAAAATGCTAGAAATATCCCTACTGGTCGCGGTCGCCGATTAATCGTTCTGCATGCAGGATGTGCAGAAAAGGGATTTCTAGACGGTTGCGATTTGGTATTTGAGGCAAAATCTAGAGATAACAGAGACTACCATACGGAAATGAATGGAGAGGTTTTTCTGAATTGGTTACAATATCAGCTTTTACCAGCATTACCACCAAAATCGGTCGTCGTAATGGATAACGCTCCATATCACAGTATGTTGGCAGTAGAGTCTCGATGCCCAACTTCCGGTACACGCAAACGTGACATGCAAATTTGGCTCGAGGATATGAACATTGACTTTGATCCATTAATGAAGAAACCGGAACTCTATGATGTGATAAAAGCCAACAAACCTCTTCCTAAATACCAAGTCGATGAAAGAATTAGAGCTGCAGGTCACGAGGTATTACGACTTCCACCGTACCATTGTAACTTTAATCCCATAGAGTTAATATGGGCTGACTTAAAAAACACGATCGGACTAGATAATAACACATTTAAATTAGACGAAGTGAAGAAAATGGTTTATGACGGCTTTTCTCGAATCACTCGCGAACGATGGAATAATTGCGTCCGCCACGTCGTAGACGTAGAAGAACCGAGATACTGGAAGTCCGATGGACTAACACCAATTTCGAGGGTGGTCATCAATTTGCAGTCGGATGATGACGACGATTGCTAAGTCTAAGGTAGGGTTATATTTATATTTTTTTGTGTTCTGAGAGGTTTCAAGTATCGGTTAAGGTGACAAGTATACTCCAATTTACCAAGAGGAACCAACGCGCAAAATCCATTAAAAAATCACTGCGATAGAAAACAGTCAATTTAAAAAAATCTTCCTTTATTTTCCTTTATAAATTTTTCGTAAGTATATAATTTTGACAGGGAGGGGGT